>JAMBLF010001271.1:0-114763 GCA_030578115.1 Leucoptera coffeella
CCGTGAATTTACAGTTATGTTATATGTTTATCTCTTTGTTTCAGAATCTTCATAATGCAGTATTTACTATAATAGATGAAAGCAGACAGATATTATAATAAGAATATAAGAAAATCAGTAAGACACGTGGGTTCGAGGTTGCCAAAGAATTACTATGTCAGTGATTACGGAGATGGAAACCTGAACTTCTGACTACTTTGCAAGTTATGAGTCGTTAACGTGTTTGTCTCTTAAAATCTGTTGGCAGAAATTATATGATTATAGTGATAGAAGCATAACACCAACAATGAGTGTAATTATAAACGTCTTGCTGACTGAAGCCATCTCACCTCTATATGTCACCGTAGTCAACGATCATGAATACTTTTGCACGTGCCAAGAATGTACGTATACTGATACTTCATCTAGTGACGTTTTAGAGAAAGATCTAAATAACGATTTAAATGAAAACAAAGTAATGGATACACAAAATAAGGTAAAACAACGCAAAAAACGACCGAAGAAAGAAAAAGCCTTATACAAATGTAGAACATGCACATACACTACTTATGAAATGAGTAAACTGAAACGTCACCTACGTTCCCATACCGGGGAACGACCGTTTAAGTGTACGCAATGCGAAGCAGCATTCCGTCAAGCCAGTCATTTGAAAGTACATAGTTTAGTGCATTCCGAACTTAAAATACACAAATGTAACATCTGCGAAGCGCTTTTCAGTCAAAGTTCAAATTTACAAACGCATTTAAAGAGACATTCAACCAAAAAGCAGTTTAAATGTATTCAATGCGGATTGTTGTTTCAACAGAAGATCCATTTAGAAACTCATAAGAAAACTCATTTAAATGACAGGAGATTTGAATGTGATGTCTGCGGGGATCGGTTCGTACAGAAAGGTAACCTCAAAACGCATATAGAACGACATCATAAGAACCATTGATATGTCTGTTACAAAGCTCATATATATCATCATCAGCCTGTATCAATCCACTGTTGGACATAGGCCTCCCCCATCCATCCATTCGATGCCGGCCAACCTGCGCAGGTCGTCTTCCCACCTTGCCGGGGGCGTCCCACACTATGTTTACTGAGACGCAGTCTCCACTCTTGGACTCATATATATCACTTCAACAAATCAATCAGCCTATGTCAGTCCACTGCTGGACGTTGGCTTCCCCAAGGGTACAAAACACGATCACTCGTGGCCCTCAGCCAGCCACTACCAGCGACCTTTTTCAGAAAGAAAGAAGTGTTACAGTATTATATAGGATTTCTATAGAGTATATAGGAGGTGTCAAAGTTTTAAATGCTTCAAAATCATTTCAGTAGCAATGTGAAGTTGTCATGAAATATCAAATTTGACGAATTTCGCCATATTTAAAGCGATATTTGACTCTATCTTTCATTAATAGTGAAATTAGACATTTGCTAATCCACTACCGACTTCACACTATTACTGATCTGATATTGAACCGTTGTGCTAAAACGCATTATAATTTTTATAGTAGACTTGGGCCCCTGAAGTGCATTCTACTGCAAATTACTTACATCAATGAATGCAACTCAAGATGCAACTGATATGAATAATTAGTATGGAAATCTCCACCTAAATAGTTATGCTAAACGTAAAAATAAGCTTTCCATTCCAAAAATAACATACATACATACACATCACGCCTGATTCTCTGTAGAGAGGTAGGCAGAGATCACGGATCCCCATTTGTCTCGATCCTGACAGACCACTTTCGCTTCATTGACATTCATACATCCTCTCATACACTCTCGGCGAAAATAACAGCATAAAATAAATAACTAAATTAAAAAATAATATACAAATATAATATAAAAAATAATTTCGTGATCTGGATGAATTGAAAATGTTATGTACGGTAATAAAACTTTATTTTTACTTTTTACAATGTTAAATATGGTTGTTAATTGATTGTTCCTATATTAATTGAAAAAAATAACTTCAACGGTTACCATGGCAACCAATAATAAAATAATAAAAATATAATAATTGTTTTATATTTTAGAAGTTGTAAAATAAAATATTAATTGTTGTATACTTATTATATTATTTATTGCTCAAACATAATAATCAATTTAAAACAATAATATAAAATGTCAAATAAATAGGAATTGACAGTCTATGTGCCATTTCATATTAGTTTTATTGGTATGTAGAAGATAAATATTGTATGTTATATATGAAGTAAACTACATATTATGTACCTAAAAATATAGTTATGTTGGTTAGTTGACAGCAGATTGACGTAGAGATCCCGCCACATAAGGTGGCAGTTGGAGGCGTCGCCACAGTCGCGTAATGCAGTGTTACCAGTAAACACGCCAAAACTAGCACTCACTGTGCCATACGGCTCGATACATTATAGGTTTCATTTGTAACGGTCTTTGGTTGCAGAGCTATAAACTCAAATAAAACAAATTAATATATCAAAGTCAAAATATGTTTATTAAACTATTTCAAACATGATTAATAATTAACGGGACTTATCCTTCTTATTATATATTACATATATTATGTGTTCCTTCACTCTGTCCGCAATAGACCGTTTAGTGTGTTCGACGTAGGATTTCCCACAGCTGCAATCAATCTTATACACACCCTTATATCTTATATCATGAGTATAAATCGCGAATCTCTTAAAACTATTATTTCAAACATGGCACTGAGCATTGTCTTTACATATTTTTTACCGAGGTTAGATCAGCGGAGACCCTAGCTTGGAGAAGAACTAACAAGAAACTCTGGAAATCAATTTATTATAATCACCCTTAACAAACATAAAAATTACAAAGAGTGGGCAAAAAACACAACGCTGGTAATACTAAATTTACCTTTCATACAAAATAACACGCAATGGCGGTAACGTCAAATTTAGTTCCAAGTTTGGCTACTGCCACCTTATGTGGCGGGATCTCTACCTATGTCTTCTTCATGATGATTCCAATTTGCTCAACCAAACAATTTATTATACAATAATTGTTTATATTGTTATTTTAGTAAATGACCTTTCAATTGATTGAATTGATATTGGAATTGTTATAATTGTAGTACATTAAGAACTAGTTAACAATAAAAATGTAAGCACAATAATTAAATCAATTTATCTAATGTTTACTCGTATTGTAATAATTCATGTTTATTATTGTATTTTTAATTCGTTCCTCACATAGTGAATAATTTTAAATTTATTGTCACAATCGTAGAACACTGACGTATTATACAAAAACTAGACAAGTCATTATAGGTTTAGTAATAATAATATTTAGGACACTATTACGCCAATTAAACTAGCCCCTTGCTAATACATTAAAGACTTGTGTTAAGGGTGCTAGCTAACGTATATTTAAGAGTTATATACTTGTTAAAGATATATAATACATATAGCATTGTATATATAATCAACAACCAGATTGGAAAGCGGAAGAAAAGCGTAGTTCTCAACTCTGCCTCCACCGGGAATCGAGACCTCACGATTAGCGTTCAGGTGATTAACCAATCGCGCCACGGAGGTTGTTACGAGATTTCTTTGCATAGTATTTTTTTTATAACACTTCAAATTAAACACAAACGCAAAATTTCTTGTTTCGAATTACCATGTTGGAGATACGTTCAAAAACCTGATTTAACTTCAATGCCCTCTTATGTAAAGTATGGAAAATGGAGATCTCTCGCTGTTCTACGATTGTAACGATATTTAATATAATAAGGCTAGTATTTAATCGAACATGAAATAATATTAAAATGCTGACTAAAAATACTGTATTGTACACCAAATTAAACAGTCTCAATCCAAACCTACAGTCGTCTATGGTGCGTCAACAAAGTCAGCAGCTCAGTGAAAGTTGAAGATACAAATAAATATTTTCGGCTGAATATTTAGTCAATTGTGAGGCCAAACTGGCTAAATATGTTCGCTTTGGGATAAGATTTGGATCCTCAACTGGAACGAACCGAAGAACAAGGAAGAGAAGAATTGGAGCTTCGATTTCGTTTTTCTTCGGTTGTAGCGGCTGGCGGCGTTGCTGTAACCATGGCGATGGAATAACAAGAAGTTCAAACGCCGTGGCATCAGTGTTTGTACTTCAGCCGAAATAACCTGAGTGGTGAATGGCTTAATAAAGAATAAAAAAAAACCAAACCTAACCTTCGGTGTGCGTTTAGCTATATTTTGGTGAACATTTCAGTATTTTTGATGTGCATTTAACTATCTTCCATGTAATAATAGATAGTATAAATGCACATTTTACTTCGTTATGACTTCCAACTAATAAGTATTAAGTAAATCACGATATTACTTCCTCCGCAATTGCGGAAATGGACACACGATCCTCTGACTACTCCGCTAGGTTAAAAAGGTCGTGTATATTATACTAAGATATTGTTAAACTTGCTCATTTGAATTAGATTGATAGTATTATTAACGTACTTTTAGATTAGAGGAAAATATTCCAGCACAATATTAAGTATATAAAAATTTAATTCATATTAAATTTGAATACCTAGGCATGTTGACAAATTTTGAGGAACTGTTCTATAATATTTGGAAATATATATGGATTATAATAAACATAATATTTCTGCGGAAGATTAAGGTTTAGTACTTAAAAAATGATTTTTGAATCATAAATTTAAAATTTGCACCAAAACGCGTCAAAGTGTAATGGCGTCGCTTGCATACGTCACTTTAGAGTACAAGGAACATTCGGTGTATGTAAACATTATCTAATTCATATTTAATTTGAACATTTTACTAGTTTTTACATTAAAACATGACTTCGAAAGCATATAAGTGGTGTTCCGTCCCTCTGTATACTAATACGTCCATAAAAACTTCTGAGAAGTTATTTATTTTCGTTCCTTTCGATAAGAAATTAAGAAAGAAGTGGCTTAAACTTGCAAAACGTTATTTGGAAGGATTATTACCCACTGCACAGCTTTATTTTACACTTTACTTTCTTATTTTGTAGAATTTTGTTGTCTAAATTCATTATAAGTTAGTTTTATGGGAAGAAGTAAACATTGATATATCTACCTACAAAATTTTTGGAGGATATGATTCTCTTACTCACTGTTACTTATTGAAATCAAATCCTCAATGAATGAGCTATTAAAAAGGTATTTTATTTCATTTTCAATGTAATACTGTTATATATTATATTTATAATATTGTAAATAGTTATATGTTATAATATTGAATGTTATACTGAAATAGGTACAATAGCTATGTTTTCAACGAATTATTTTTATGGTTTAAATAGTTAATTAAGTGGTTAATACACAACACTTACATGGAAGTTTTAACATTTCTAAATTCTGCTGAGCAGAAGTTTTTGTTTGATGCCAGAAACGTTCCTAGCATTATCAAGTCGATTCTTGGTAAATTTGCGCTTGAAGCTTTTGTAAATCCTTGTTCCATGACTCAATTTAGCGTAATCAATTTACACAAAAGAAATTTAAGTTAATAAAACATTAGCGGCGTAATTAATTAAAAAAGTGAGCGAGTGTAGTAATACAGAGTAGTAATACAAATGTAAACAAAGAGAAAGAACTCTAACGTGACGTCATGCGCTCTGATTGGCGTTCAACATGTCATGGCGGATTGCCGTATTTAGCGATTTTATTTTATCGATTATTATATTAATCTTGGTTTCAATTATGAAAAGAATCAGAGTTTTAGAATTAGGAATTTTGTAATAATATACACACAAAATATTTCAATGAAATTCACTTGTTGTCAACATGCCTATTGACTCATTTTTTATTGAAAAAAAAAATTGTTCTCTTAAAAATTGTTTAATGGTCCTTATATTGATGAATCAATGCTAGATCGAAGTATAATAGTAAAATATCGAAGGTTAATGGGTGTGAGTGAAGCAAGAGATTTGTCACCCGTTCCAGGTGGCGATCGATAGTCTCTGCCTATCCCGTTGAGGACGTAGAGGCGTGAATATGTATGTATAATAGTAAAATATAGTATAATATTCTATACCAAAAATACTCAATTATCATAAGAAAATATTGTTTAACATTATGATTAAATATACGGGTATTAAAAAGATGTTTTTGTCTCAAGTTTGAGACAAAAGTTTCGATACAAAAGTGCTGACTATCTGGTAATAGTGCTTGTAAATAGCGACATGGCTCACCACCTGTCACATTGAGTACTGACTATCTGGTCGACACGTGGGTTCGAGGTGTCCATAGAATTACTACCTGCGCAATTGCGGAGATGGACACCTGAACCTCTGGCTACCTTGCAAGTGTTAATGGTCAAAATTTGATTCGTTTTAAAACGAAACGGGACTTATCGCGTATATTTTATAAACAAAGTATTACCTTTGTTACCCGACGTTAACCCGTGATTGGCCATTGCAACATGGCCTAAACGTCGGGAACAAAGGTAATACTTTGTTTATCAAATATACGCGATAAGTCCCGTTGTTTTGTAAAATTAATAAAATCGCGAATATCAAAAATATTATCAGAATTTGATTGTATTTATGTTGTGAATAATTTTAACTATTAATATAGTAAAGAAACCAAATAAATAAATAAATATTCTAAATTTTATGTAGTGTTTAAAGATGCTCAGTGGTTAGGTATTTGTATTACTAAACTGTAGGTTTCGAGTTCTATTCCCGAGCATATTAAATATGTACGTTGACTATTAGGAATTACTATTATATGTACGTTAAAGCAATCAATTGTAAAATACATCAGTTACATAGTTATGACAAAATCAGCCTATTAATCGGAATAGGCAAAAGTATTAATACACTACGGCGATACGGTTCACTACCTATCACGTTGGGTGTTGTCTATCTAGTGAAACGCGGGCTTTGAGTGGCTCATACCTAACATGCCTTCGAAATTTCGGAGATGGGCACTCAAGCCTCTAACCATCACGCTTCAATAAAAAAGGGAGTATACACAAGTCACATATATACATTCATGTTGCATAAGTCATATACTAGTATATACATTCACGTACCTTAATCCCTTTCGGGGTGGACAGAACCTTGGAGACATGAAAACATCTTGGTCACTTATTAGCATTAATATTGGGGTTCTAATATCACATCGTGACGTGAATGTATATATGTATGATATGTTGATTAAATGGACCCTTACAGTAAAATTGATTGGGTTAATAATAAAGGTAACTTTATCATATAAAAAACTTACGCGATAAGTCCCGTTAGTTATTAATCATGAGTATAAATCGCGAATCTCTTAAAACTATAAGTAAAATTGATGTATTTCGCAATAAATTTCGTAATGTAATAACTACCTATTCAAGACTTATTCTAAATTATAATTAGACGGTAAACAAGTAAGTAGTATGAATAAAATATTATGAATCTCAAACTGTGTTTTATATACCTCTTTTCTGAACTATATATACAATAACACATACATACAACTCTTCAATACATCACATCTACATACATACACATCACACCCGTTTTCCTACTAAAGATAACACAGAACTCTATTTGTTAGATCCTGACAAATCTCCCTTGTCTCACTCACACTCATTAACTTCTTACGACCTCTTGACGTCCTCCGTGGCGCGATTGGTTAACTTGTTAACATGTACTATAATATATGTATGTATTCATCTATATTAAGTATATATTTTTTAACTATACGTTAACTAGTACTCTTGAAACAAGTCTTAAATGAACTTACCAAGGGGCTAGTTCAATGGGTGTAATAGAGTCCAAATATTATTATTATATGACATCACAATATTGGGGATATTGATTATGATTTGAGATTATGGTAAATAATAATAATAAAAGCATTTATTATAAAAAAAGCATTTATAATAAATAGTGACCTAGGATATATTGAACTCTATGGTTATCAACCGTAAGGTATTAAAAGCCGCTAATGTATATGTATGTTTAAGAGGTGGGCATAGAAAGACATTTTGCTTTAACCTGGTCATATTTCTTAAAAGGAACCTTCATTGTAATAATAAGTATTCAGCATGAAGACCGAATAGAAGAGCATGTAATAGCTCCCTCCCTATAGATTCCATTCACCTCTAGTCCCTTAGTCGCTTACTACATGACTTGACTCAGGATTAACGGCAGATAGTTAGCATTATTTTTACTTTCTGAACTAGGGACATCTAATAAAATCTGTGACACATAAATGGTCGATATAATACAGAAAGAGTAACATTAGAAGTATCTACAACCGCCGAGTATGTATGAGATATATCTTAGAAAACATTAGTTAATCTTAAAATATTAAGCAATTACACTACAATACACAAGCAAAACACAGACCATCATAAATCATCAAGGAAATTTAGACAATAAAATAAAATAACTGTTTCCCACACTTTTCTTAACTTCCAGTGGCAACCTGTTATACAAGTGGGCTGCTCTATATCTAGCTGAGTTCCTAATCACATTCCATTTAGACTCATTGTACACAATCGCAAAAAGAACAAGCTATAATATGTACCAAAGCTTTTTATTTATTACGGTTACGTAAATAACTAGTGCTTGTACATGGGAAATCGGTTTACTACTTGTCACTTTAGGAGGGTCGATCATCTCGATTGATAATCTGATTAACACGAGGGTTTAAGGTGGTCATAGAACCACTAACCCCGCGATTACAGAGACACGAAGACCTCTGTTTATCCCGTACGAGATTTAGTCGTAAAGTGTATGATATGTATGTATGTGATCGTCAACCTTCTCAGGAAGTACTTAATATCGACCTAAAGAACTGCGCATGTGCAGAATCAGTATTAATTCTTACTGACAAGTGTTCGTATTAAAACCAAGTATTTCCTATTGAAAAAATTGCCAAAATATACACTCTTAATATACAAATACTAAAAAGTGAATTTCGAGGGTACTTTTCAACCAACTATGCCGGGAACAAACTACCCGTAAAGGAAAAATTTTTAGACGCATTTTTCTCGCAAAAAAAACTATTTTTTTCCAAGCGTTAACTAAAGAGGTAAACACGGCTAATCTAAGGGGAAGGACGGACAACCAAATGCCTAAGAAGATCACCAGTTTTCTCAACAAGGCGACGATATTAACTTGTACCAAATCGGAGGCTTTTAACATTCTATCTCTGCCAACCCCGCCAGACATTAAGCCATGTCGTTACCACGAGAATTCACATTTAAACAGGTATGTATTTATTCAAGACAAAAAGACAGACGCGTTCACGATCATTAACCCTAGCACAGTCAGAGGTTCAGGTGTCCATCATTGCGAGGGTAGTAATTCTATGGACACCTCGAACTCACGTGTTTACCAGATAGTCAGTACTCAATGTGACAGGTGGTAAGCCATGTCGCCATTTACAAAAACTAACTATTACCTATCAGGGAACAGGTAGGTTTCCTCACGATGTTTTCCCTCACCGTAGTAAGTAAAACTTGCTAATAAGTGACCAAGGAGATAGTTTTATGTCGCCAAGGTTCAATATTCCAAAAGGATCAATGGATGTGAATGTATGTTATGTTATTCGTATTTTACGCTAGTATATAAGATTACAGAACCATACTTATTAATGCTATACTAAAATACTAAATATTCCAAACTTATACTAAATATTTTTATTATTCAACATAAGTACAGTACATTCATTGAAAGTCAAACATTAGCCTGACACTGGTTGTCTTTTAATATTAAAATTCAGTTGGCTCGGAAGTTCTGGCTCGGAGAAGAATGATACTTATAAAAGAAATCTACACTTTATAAAAGAAAACAATACTTACATAATACATTTACGGAAATAAAGACTTTAAAAAGTTTCTATTTTATTCAAACATAGAGTAAATTTTCAAACAATAACTACTTACTTTACTGTGTAGACTTTAGAAATACGTAATATTGATCTATGATATGGTACCTATGATAAGTATGTTAATGTTAACTAGTTACCTTTCTTCCTAGTTTAAAAAAGGCAATGGGACTTGGGGTAAATGGAATTGAAATAGTTAAAAGTTTTGTATCCCTCATCAACAGATAAATTTATGGTTTTTAGCCATTCGAAACTCAGTTTTAACGTGATAATTAGTATCTAACGTGACGAGTGGTAAACCATGTCACCGTATAAGTTACTGATTATTGCCTATTCTGAGAAATAGTAGAGTTGTTCACGATACTTTCCCTCACCGTAGTTGATGCATTTCGCAAAACTTATTGCTATATGAACCTACGTACGTACGTACGTACGTTCTTTAGTCATAGAATTACAACAACATACGCTTCCCGACTTGTGTAAGTATACACTTTCTTTTTATTGTGACGTAGTAGTCAGAGGCTTGAGTGTCCATCCCCGATATGTCGAAGGCATGTTAGGTATGAGTCATTTAAAGCCTGCGTTTCACTAGATAACGTGATAGGTAGTGAACCGTCGTAGAATTACATACAATCATAGATACACATCACACATGTAGAGGGATGGGCAGAGATCACGGATCCCCATTTGTCCCGATCCTGACAGACCACTTTCGCTTCATTGACACTCATACATCTTCTCATACATACTCGGTGGTTATAGGTACTCCTAACGTCACCCTTTTTCAATATAGCGTCTATCTAACTGTCATTTGTCTCATTGGGTCGTTACGTAACCGGCCTTACACTTCACTCATATATATTCCTTTTGTCAATCTGCTATCTTACGTAGAATTAGTTGAACAAATTATAAAACACGTGTTAGTAGATAATATAGTGACTCATCATGACATTTAGCTAAGCCCGTCTCTGACCAATGAGACGTTAGGAAATTAGTAAACACAAGTGAATTGACCAATCGCAGAACACCGCTATAACTTCTAATTGGTTAAGCGGCGTAGTTTGAATGAGTCATTTTTTCCAAACACAAATAGCGTTTACATAACAAGCGACTGTAACTCAGAATACTGTTTGTATTGTATTATATTTTGACGACCTCCGTGGCGCGATTGGTTAACCACCTGAACGCTAACCGTGAAGTCCCGGGTTCGATTCCCGGTGGAGGCAGAGTTAAGAACTACGGTTTACTTCTGCTTTCCAGTCTGGTCGTTGATTATATATGCTATATAAGTATTAATCCATCTATATTAAGTATATATTTGTTAAATATACGTTGACTAGTATCCTTAACACAAGTCTTAAATGAACTTACCAAAGGGATAGTTCAATTGGTGTAATAGTGTCCTTTAACTTTATTATTATTATATAGTAGGCACTATTATAATGGGGAAGACCTCTGGCTTCTTATTATAGGTTCTAGGTTTGAATTCCGGCTCTGGAATGTAAGAATGAATGTAATTTATTTAAATATGTTTTTCATTTACGTAAATATTACAGTCGCTAACGAATAGGTAATTAGTCAGTGCTTGTAAATGGCGATGTGGTTTACCATATTAAGTACAGACTGTCTGGTCAACACGTGGGTTCGAGGTGGCCACAGAAGTACCTACTACCTTCGCAATTGCGGAGCTTCGTTATGACACTCAATCCCCTGGCTACCCCGCAAGGGTTAATGGTAGAGAACGGGATAGTCAGTACTCAATGTGACAGGTGGTAAGCCATGTCGCCATTTACAAGCTAACTATTACCTGTTCGGGGAACAAGTAGGTTTCCTTACAATGTTTTCTCTAACCGTAATATTCGGTATATTTCGCAACCGTAGTAGAAATACATGCTCAAGCGGGATTTGAACCCTGTACCCACTGATACAGAGTCAAGCCCCAAACAACTGAGCAAAACCGATTTTCTGAAACAGGCAGTTTAAATTCTAATTCCCGTTTATTACTTTCGTAATATCGTACCATGCTTTAGCTAGTACGATTTCAATTTATATTCTGCATAACTTTAGTAATCGATACAGTCTTTCTGTATTTAAGGCTTTAGATTACGAAACAGTATGTCTTTTGCTAGTTTAGGACGTAAAAAGAATGCTAACTAGCTGCCGTTCTTCCCGGTATGTTATAGAAGGTGCCTAAGGGATTAGGAGTTAATGGGATGTTTAATTATGAGTTTGCAATACGAATGTTTTTATTCACCATAAGTACAAGTACAGTACATTCATTGAAAGTCAAAACATTTGCCTGACACTGGTTGTCTCTTAGCATTGAAATTCTACCGTTGGTTCGGAAGCCCTGACTCGGAGAAGAACCAACAAGAAACTCCGGCTTTTAGGATTTTTCGCTCAGTGCCAGTAAATAATGATGTTACGTGACTGACTATATGACTATTGCAGGAGTTACCACAAGAACTGGATTTCCTGGGAGCCTCAACGTCACCAGTCGCCCTGGCCTCGGCTATCGAACTGCAGTCTGACAACCCCATGGTAAGATATTACATTGACCATTTGTATACTAGACAGTGTACATCTGGATTGAACACGTATTTTGGACTTACCAGTTTTGTTTCAAGTTTAACCTCTTGTCTGTGGAATTCCTGGAGCAGGAATAAATTTTTAGCCTCCTGATCTGTGGCAGGCACGGCGTAGGTGTCATAGTTCTCACACAAATTAAGACTTTAGTCTATGTTAAATAGGCTCTGTTCTTTAAAGAACGGTACGCGAAGAATGAAACCATTTGAAACTTTGATAATTTTGCATAATAAATTGAAGAATTAATGCTATAGGTTTTACTAAATGCCCTGTGAGTTTCATTTCAATTGTCCAATATTTTAAAAATAGGTCCTCAATCCAGATGCACACTACTTGACAATGGTGTAAATAGAATGCTGAAAGCCTTCGTATCACGTCACTCTCTGCATAGCGTTAGGGGATAGCGAAACTCCATTTGTATGTTTTGGTGGCCTGCTGACAATGGCGACACAGCTTTCCACCGGTCACAGTTACTATTAGCTATTACTCTTTCTACTGGCTGGGTTCCAGATCTCCACATAATCATTCTACATTGAACTGCAAAGGTTAAGGTTAGGTTAGGTTAATTAAGGGTAAATGCTCAAACTTCTATCTTCCTCCACAGCATGACATCTTCCTGCAGGCAGAGAAGAGTTCTTCTCTCCTCTCCATCCACTCGGCTCCTCCGGAACACCTCGAGCGCCCGGAGACATTAATCCTCGAGGTGCCACTTGCTTCGGTAAGGAAAGGCATATAACTAACTTTGATACGACATTGGTTCGATTTGATTACAAGTAAATAGTTTTATAAGGGAAGGTTGCGGTTTGAAAGAAGATGTAGTGACTAAGATTAAAAAGGGCATGCTTCGATGGTTTGGACATGTTATGCGGATGAATGATAGCAGATTGACAAAAGGAATATATCTGAGTGAAGTGGAAGGACGGTTACGTAGGGGCCGGCCTAATAAGACATATAACAGTCAGATAGACGCTATATTGTAAAAAGGTGACGTTAGGTGTACCTATAACCGCCGAGAGTGTATGAGAAGATGTATAAATGTCAATGAAGTGATATTGGTCTGTCAGTGGGACAAATGGGGATCCGTGATCTCTGCCTACCCCTCTACAGGGAATCAGGCCTGATGTGTATGTATGTATGTATGTTAATAGCATCCCCGTCTTGAGAAGAATGTTCTCTCAAAAAGTCGCCTAGGAGATATTATATCTCCCAGGTTCTGTCCAAAAAACAATAACAAAACAAACGACCATTAACCCTTGCGAGGTCAGAGGTTCAGGTTTCCATCTCCGCAATTGCGAAGTTAGTAATTCTATGGCCACCTCGAACCCACGTGTTGACCAGATAGCCAGACCAGATTTACTTGTTGTGTGTACCTCACCGTGCAATTCGATGCATTTCGTAAATGTGTTTTTGTTACGAAAATGTACATAATAATTCATTAAACTTCATTTCCATTGGTACATGCTCAAGTGGAATTTGTACCCACTGATACAGATCAAGCCCCAAACAACTGAGCTACGTCGAATTCATTGTAATTCCACGTTCTAGGATATTAATTTTTATGCTGGCGTCATCTGTGATAATTATGTTAAACTAATTGCAACTTAAGTTTCTCTGTGTTGCGCTCTAGAGGTCGCCACGTGTATGTATGTTTCTTTTCAGCAAGTAGGCGCTTACTTATCAGCGCTGTCTCCACCAGATGAGGAAGACTCGCTGCTGACCATCTCCTCGGTGACTGCCAGGCCTCTGATCGCGGCCTCTAAGAGATTCAATCGCAGAGGGCGCCAGAGTGATGAAAGGTAGGCTTCAAATACAAAGAGGACCCGGCGAGTCGTGGTCCGTGTTACGCGGTTTGGAGTCAAAATGGCGGCTGTGACGTCATAATCAGCTGTCTATAGGGCGTTGCTTACTAGTCCGTTTGAAAGTAGAATCAGTCTGTCACGCGTCTATTTACATACATATATATAAGCCTCTATGTCTGCAACGGGATAGGTAGAGACTCGGTCGCCACCTGGAACTGGTGACAAATCTCCCTTTCTTCACTCACACCCATTAGCCTTATCACACGCTCTTCCGGTCTTTATAGTAAGTACATACAGAATATTTCAATTGCGCGTTCCAGGATATTGATTTTTGTAATTATTAATTTATTTCTTGCTGGCGTCATCTGTGATAATTATGTTAAACTAATTGCTTAACTGAAGTTTCTCTTTGTTGGCGCTCTAGAGGTCGCCACTTAAAAATACTAGTAAAATTATACGAGTATACCCAATCTTCCATCACGAACCAAATATAAAGAGGAGCCGGTGTAAAGAGCGGTCCCCGTTACGCAGTGCGGTCTATGGCGTGTTTTAATTGGTGCGGAGTCTAAAAATGTGCAGTAGAAAGAAGATACCTGATTTGATTGGCCGATGCCGTGTTTTGATTGGTTGTTATATCGCCCCTCCATCCCGCGTACCTCGTTTCACCCTACGTAATGCGACACTATAGTGTATTCGCGTTAACAAAATAGTGACGTCATCATTACCCAAACGATTTGACCAATGAAACGTGACAACGAATGTCTGCGATTGGTCAATGTGACTTGTTCTCTCATTTACTCACGTCTCATTGGCCAGTTTAACCTCTGATTATCATGACGTCACTATTTATTTAACGCGAATAGCCTATAGTTTCCATACAAATATTGCGTAAGGGCCACTCCTCTTATTAATTACTCCATGTTTTCCACAGTCCAGATGGAGGCTATGGCTGGGTGGTAGTCTTCGGGGCCTTTCTGGTCCAGCTTTGCGTGGCTGGTCTGGTCAAGTCCTATGGAGTCCTTTATGTGGAGATCATGAGTGCTTTCCCGGATTCTTCACAAGCTCTGGCTTCTTGGATACCGGCGCTGTTGTCTACGCTGTGTTTGGCTTTGGGTGAGATGGTTTACATATATATTCATATTCCGAGTGTGTGAGGTGTATGAGTGTCAATGAAGCGAAAGTGTTCGTCAGGATCGGGACAAAATCAGTGATCAGGGAATCAGGCGTGATGTGTACGTATATATATATATATATATATATATATATATATATATATATATATATATATACAGTTCATTACCGTACATTATGTGTACCATACTACATACATATAAATTCATGTCCTTCAATCCCTTACGGGGTGGACAGAACCTTAGAGATTTAGTATTTCTAGGTCACTTTTTAGCAAAAATAATAGTAATTACACATAGCACATTGTTTAAGTTGTTAGATCATTAGATTCCATTAGCCCACAATCCCTAAGTTACCTCCTACTACATGCTAGGAAGAACGGCAGCTAGTTAGCGTTCTTTTTACGTCCCAAACTAGAAAAAAAAGTTTTATTTACGATAAATTAATAAAGATATAGATACCTTTATGTCACCCGAGATTTCGACCCAGTGTCATATAATAAATAAAATGAGTATAAATAGCGAGCGTTTAAAAACAACTAAATCTATAACATGAATGTATGTGTATAAGGACGCTATATTGAAAAAGGGTGACGTTAAAAGTACCCTTAACCACCGAGTGTATATGAGAAGATGTATGAATGTCAATGAAGCGAAAGTGGTCTGTCAGTGGGACAAATGGGGATCCGTGATCTCTACAGGGAAACAGGCGTGATGTATGTATGTATGCAAGTGAGGGTAGATATAATATAATATACATAATGTAGATTTTAGTTTTTTTTTATATTTCAATTTGTACATATTTAGTTTTAATTAAAGTTTTAAGAGATTCGCAATTTATACTCATGATTAATAACTAACGGGACTTATCGCGTAAGTTTTTATATAATGAAGTTACCTTTACTATTAACCCGACGTTGCGGCTACGTTGCAGCAGCCATGGGTTAATAAAGGTAACTTTATTATATAAAAACTTACGCGATAAGTCCTGTTAGTTATTAATCATATTTATTTTATTTTATTTTTATTTTTATTTATTTTTATTTATTATTACTAAGTTAAGCCCTACCATTACAGGATAACCCTAATGCGGTAGAGTAACACGATTTTTATTTATTATTTTATTTTTATTATTTATTATTTTATTTAGTTTTATTTATTTTGTTTAACTTTATGTATGTGTATGTACTATGTTTTTTCTTTACAGCCCCGCTATCTTCATTCCTGTGTGAGAAATACTCGTGTCGAGTGGTGGTTTTCATAGGCGGACTATTCTGCTCCGCCGGACTATCGCTGTCATACTTCAGTACGAATATGGTACATATGATGTTGACTTTTGGAGTTTTGACAGGTTAGTTGGTTTTAGTTTTGTTACGAGTTTAAAGTGATGTGATTTCGATAATCATTTTTACTATATCAACACAACAACAGTCGTCTATGGTTCGTCAACAAAGTCAGCAGCTCAGTGAAAGTTGAAAATAGAAATAATTATTTTAGTCGTGAGATGTGATGCCGAACTGGCTAAATATGTATCTTCGGCTGTAACGAACCGAAGAACAAGGAAGAGCAGAACTGCAGCTTCGACTTCGTTTTTATTCGGTTGTAGCGGCTGGCGGCGTTGGTGTAACCATGGCGACTGAATAACAAGTGCAAACGCCGTGGCCTAAGTGTTTGTACTTGAGCCGACATAACCTTAGTGGTGAATGGTTTATTATTAGAATAAAAAAACACAACAATTGCCGTAGTGAAAGTCACCCTCGCCTCTAACACCTACACTATTTATGTAATTTTTTCATGTAATATTCACACTTCTCACTTATTCTCTCTAATATATTTTAATATTTCGCTTTTTAATATCGTATGTATGTTTATTTTATGTAAAAATATAAATCTACCCTCTGTGGGCTGCCAGCTGAAAATCGGCGGCTCTGTGGAGCCTTAAGTGCTCTACAGACAACCGCCGAGCTAGACGCCTTTTGAGATTACCACAACAACTAGCTATGTGATATCATATTTGAAATGTAATTTAATTGAATGAAATGTAATTTTTATGTGATGTGTATTATGTAATCCAATTATTGTCTATGAATTCTTTTGAATTTTTCAATTAGTATTCTATGTATGTTTTCAGGTATCGGTGGCGGTTTATCAACTACTCCAGGAATTGTGATAGTATCACAATATTTCACGAAACATAGGTATGTCATATTTTATAATTGTTTACATACATACACATCACGCCTGATTCCCTGTAGAGGGGTAGGCAGAGATCACGGATCCCCATTTGTCCCGATCCTGACATACCACTTTCGCATCATTGACATTCATACATCTTCTCATACACTCTCGGCGGTTATAGGTACACCTAAAGTGTTATAATTGTTTCTACGCATAATATTAACATTTACATGTCATCAGTCAATATGTAATAGCCAGTCCCTATATACGGCGATACAGTTCACTACCTATCACATTGGGTGCTGTCTTTAGTGAAACACGGGCTTCGAGTGACCCATACCTAACATGGATTCCAAATTTCGGAGATGGGTACTAAAGCCTTTGACTACCCCGCCACAATAAAAAGGGAGTGTGTATACACAAGTCGTGAAGAGTATGTTTTATATGTATGTATGCCATCACGACCCCGGAGTTAGCTAAAGGTGACCAGACATAATATGTCCCAGGTGCTGTTCTAAGGGTTTATAACCTAAGGTAATAAGTCAGTGCTTGTACATAGTGACAAGGCTTACCACCTGTCACATTGAGTATTGACTTGACACGTACGTGGGTTCGAGGTAGCCATAGAATTACTACCTTCGCCATTGCGGAGATGGTAACTTCAACCTTTGGCTACCCCGCAAGGGTTAATGGTAGTGAATGCTTGTCTTTGTTGTTTATAATGTAAATGTACATGTGTGAATGTTGTTCTGTCTCTTTCAGAGCTCTAGCCAACGGCATTTGCGTGAGTGGAACGGCGGCGGGCAGTTTTGTGTTTCCAATGTTAATAGAGAAATTGGTCGATCTGTACGGATTGCATGGAACTACGCTACTATTAGGTAACTAATACATACATATATTCACACCTCTACCTCCCTAAGGGTATAAGGTAATAAGATAGGCAGAGACTATTAGGCCACCTGGAACGGGTGACAAATCTCTTCCTTCACTTACACCCATTAACCTTCTCATACATGCTCTTCTGTTCTTCACACTACGTACACCTTGAGAAGAATGTCTCCAATTTGATCTGTATAAGTTTTATATTGTCTACCCCGTCCAACTCTACCTGTCTTTTACTCGAAATAATTAATAACTGCATACAACGACACGGTTTTATCAAAGAGCATGTATGAGAAGGTTAATGGGTGTGAGTGAAGCAAGAGATTTGTCACCCGTTCCAGGTGGCTATCGATAGTCTCTGCCTATCCCCTTAGGGACGTAGAGGCGTGAATATGTAGGCAGGTTTCCTCGCGATGTTTTCCCTTATCGTTAGTAACTGTAAATTATGTACGTTAATGAAAAACACATGATTAAATTTCATTCAATCATTTCACTTGACGACCTCCGTGGCGCGATCGGTTAGCCACCTGAACGCTAATCGTGAGGTCCCAAAGGTTCCCGGTGGAGGCAAAGTTAAGAACTACGCTTTTCTATTGCTTTCCAGTCTGGTCGTTGATTATATATGCTATATATGTATTTATCTTTGTATAATATGTATATATTTCTTAAATATACGTTGACGAGTACCCTTAAAACAAGTCTTAAATGAACTTACCAAGGGGCTAGTTCAATTGGTGTAATAACGTCCTACAATATTATTATTATATTAATATTATTATATATTATGTATGTGGTAAAGGAAACGGTGTGGCTAGCAAATGAAAGTCTTCTCATTGATCTTCGCACGTTTGTTATCGAAATTCACTGTACAAATCTTCACAATATATCGTCTTTCACAAAACACGTCTTCGCACCTCAGCGCTTCAAGAGAGAGAGCGAGGAACAAAACACAGAATGAGAACTAAAGGATAAACCTAATGCCTCTCTCACGCTACATACTCATACTTCTACTATAAAGGCCATCCCACATGTATGTATATATAAATCTATGTATGTTATTCCAGGTGGCGGAATGTTACACGTGTGTTTTGCGGCAACGCTGTACAGATCTCCGCCTGTCGTAGAACAGACGCCCTCAATAACCAGTCCTGAAACTGCTAATCTGTTACATGATCGAGAAGGTGAGATATTATTATGTGTGCGTGTGGTGTGAGGGCCACTCCTTTAACCTCTTTGAAATCAATCAATCAGCCTATGCCAGTCCACTACTGGACGTAGGCCTCCCCAAGGTAACGCCACAAAACACGATCACTCGTGGCCCTCAGCCAACCACTACCAGCGACCTTTTTCAGGTCATCGGTCCATCTAGCAGGGGGGCGTCCCACACTACGTTTACCGAGATGCGGTCGCCATTCGAGAACCGCTTCGCTCCAACGGTCTCCTCTCAACCTTAACCTCTTTGAAAATTTGCTAGGATTTAGGGAACATTCCAAAAAGACTCACTCACTTAATTGACTTTCACAAAATAAGATTCCAAGTTGCACAATTGTTTTGGAGTGTTCACTAAATCCTAGCAAATTTTCAAAGAGATTAACGGAGTGGCCCTCACACCACACGCACACATTATTATAACTTTATACTACCTGCATGACCCTCGGGACAGGGCCTTAGTACTAATGCTTTTTGCAAAATATCAGTTCAATATCAGATTAAAAACAGTGTGAAGTTGGTAGTGGATTAGCAAAAGTGACAAATACCGCCATTATATAAGCGAAATTTGACACTTTTGACGATTTGAACGGTGAAATTTGACACTTTTGACGATTTGAACGGTGAAATTTGACACTTTTGACGATTTGAACGGTGAAATTTGACACTTTTGGTCATTTACTACCAGCTTCACATTATTTCTGATCTGATATTGCGTTTGCGCTAAAAAGAATTAGTGAACTAAGGCCCCTGGTCAGCTGTCCCTAACTGGGCACTGGCACTGGGCAAAAAATCCTGAAAGCCGGAGTTTCTTGTTGGTTCTTCTCCGAGCCAGGGCTTCCGAACCAACGGTAGAATATCAATGTAAGAGACAACCAGTGTCAGGCAAATGTTTTGACTTTCAACGAATGTACTGTACTTGTACTTATGTTGAATAAAAACATTTGACTTTGACTTTAACCAAAACCTAGTGAGAGTCATTTCGTTTTTAAAGCCGTTTTTCGGATCTTTCTTAATTGAATATAAAACTGCGTCTAATGCAAAAACACTGGCTGCTCTAACACACTCGGAACCAAAGTTCATACATATTAGTTTTATATCTTTTTACCTTTTGACAGGTAAGTAGTTTAGTTAGTTTTGCTTCTCCTGTAATTTTTTTAAATGGGTCTTACTAGGTTTTGGTTTGGGACAGCTGAGATAAATGCTCGTATTATACAGTCGCTAACGGTGAGGGAAAACATCTTGGAACCTGCCTATCCCTCGGGATAGTTAATAGCCAGTATCTATATACGGCGATACGATTCACTACCTATCACGTTGGGTAATGTCATGTAGTGAAACACGGGCTTTGAGTGGCTCATACGTAACTTGCCTTGATTTCAAGTATCTCAATGGGATCGGCTATGTACAAGTCGTGAAACGTATGTTATGTTTAAAGTTAAAATATTATATAAGATAATACTTTAAAGAATAGATATATATAGTTATAAGATAACTTATTATTAAGATAAAATGTTATGTTAATAGAATATGCGTATGTGATGTATACTATACAAAACACAAACAATAATAACCCAAAGATCCATTATGACATCGTAACTCCAATATTCATGCTGATACTGACCTAGAAGATATTATACCTCCGAAGTTCCGTCCACCCCGAGAGGGATTAAAGGACGTTATGTATTAATATCCTTTTATTATTTTCAGCAATCCAAACAAAGCATTCAAACCGTCTTGAAAGGCTGTTCCAGCCGGATCACGAGTTAATTTTGAACACCAAGAATAGCATATTTAATGACGAACTGAAGACAACCAACTTGATCACCGAAATCATACATCCCAGTTTGATTGAGGTAATGTAGAAATATAAGGACATGTTATAAACATACATACAAATCACTACATAGTATAAAACAAAGTCGCTTTCTCTGTCCCTATGTCCATTTGTATGCTTAAATCTTTGAAACTACGCAACGGATTTCGATGTGGTTTTTTTAATAGAGTGATTCAAGAGGGAGGCTTATATGTATAATAACATCCATTAAATAGTGGAGTAGGCTATATATTTTTTACCCGTGCAAAGCCGGAGCGAGTCACTAGTACATAATATACGATAACTTATTCTGCTTATGTATATTAAAGGTAAAGTAAAATTAATGCGAACTAGCTGCCGTTCTTCCCGGTATTTCGTAGTAGGCGACTAAGGGATCAGGGGTAAATTGGATCAATTGGGCAATGGGCTAGTAACCTGTCACCAATGTTCCATATGATATCACCGTCTAATATTTGCTAAAAAGTGACCTAGGATGAATTAAATCTACGAATTTCTGTCCATCCCGAAGGGGATTTAAGAACATGGTTATATATCGTCGTTGCGCCTGGCAAAACCGATAAACATTATTTTAAGAAAAATGATCTTTTTCACTATGAAAGCTTCCTTGCTACGCCCGTCATAGCTGTGAAACCCATTTTGTGATATCACAAAAGAATACGAACGTAGCTTTGTCCGTTATGTATCGTTCAAACAAAAATCCGCGTCCTAAAATACGCATCAGTTTTTTGTCTTGTATCAAAAGTTATGTACGATGATATGTATGTTTCTAAAGTTATGGTTTACCACGAAATTATATATGATTAATAACTAACGGGACTTATCGCGTAAGTTTTTATATAATGAAGTTACCTTTATTAACCCGACGTTTCGGCTACGTTGCAGCAGCCTTGGTTACGGGCAGACTGACGATTCATATTTCTATACTCTATATATCTATGTTATATAGTAATTCGACGTAGCTCAGTAATTCGACGTAGCTCAGTTGTTTGGGGCTTGGCACTGTATCAGTGGGTTACAGGGTTCAAATCCCGCTTGAGCATGTACCAATGGAAATGAATTTTAATGAATTTCTATGTACATTTTGGTAATAAAAACACATTTACGAAATGCATCGAATTATACGATGAGGGAAAACATCGTGAGGAAACCTACCTGTTCGTCGAATAGGTAATAGTTAGTGCTTGTAAATGGTGACATGGCTTACCACCTGTCACATTGAGTACTGACTATCTGCTTAACACGTGGGTCCGAGGTGTCCATAGAATTACTACCTTCGCAATTGCGGAGATGGACACCTGAACCTCTGACTACCCCGCAAGGGTTAATGGTCGTGAATGCGTTTTTATATGAATGCGTTTTATATATCTATGTATATTCTATACTAAAATTATATACTCATCTCATTGCCCAGTTTAACCTCGTGAATATCATGATGTCACTATTTATAAACGCGATTAGTATAGTGGACGTGGACTCCTGGACAACACTTGGGTTCGACGTAGCCTTAGAATTTCTACCTCCGCAATTTACACACGTACCTCTGAGTATTTTACAAAGGCTAATTATTATATGTTCTTTAACCCTAGATAACTAAACTATGTTCAGTGTTACTTAATTACTAAACATTCGTCGAGCGGACGACGCAATAAAATTGAGCGATATTTTCAAAAATATTTATTAAAAAAAGAAATTTAGTAAATCACAAGAAATGTATGGTACTAACAAACAAAAAAGAGCAAATTATTAATAATAAAATTATTCAAAACAGCGACTGCATACATCTAAGTTATGTGGTCCGCAAATAGCTTGTTTGCATTTTAGGCAACGATGTTTAGTCATTCTTCGAGCCTTGGAGGGACATAGGTAGCATATTTTACGCTCATTCGACACAGTAGGAACAGGAGCTTCGATATTAGGAGATTCGCCCAGGATATCTTGAATCATGACCTTGATGTCACGCCTCAAAGTCACTGTATGCAAGCGTTGCCGCAGCCAGGGCTCTATGAGTTGGTCTCCCAATTTCATAACAAAGTCGCGCCGGCAAATAGGCTTTTTCTTATTTCTAAAGCTATTTGAAACAGATATAGCGTAAGCATTTATTGCAGACAGATTCAGCATGTCATAAAACACGCACATAGGCCATCTCTTAGTTTTTCTATTTGCGCATATGTTGGAACACATTTGATCCACAGTGTCAACCGCACCCTTTGTACTATTGTAAAAGTGAATTATTTCTGGTTTTCCTGTATCTTCGTTAATAATAGGTTGATCGTGAATAGTAGATAAAACAAAAACAACCTTATTTGATTTAGCTTGTATGAAACTAACGTCTTATCACCGTCGTAACAAAACATTGAAGTACCAATTGCGCGAGACTTAGTATTCTTAAGTTTTTCAGGGATTTCTCGTTTATTACTTCGTAATGTGCCCACCAATGTCAGATTATAAGGTGCCCTCAAGAGCTCCTGAGCCAAAGGAACAGATGTGAACCAGTTATCCATTGTAATGTTGCGATTGGAGCCGTGTAAAGTTGACGTTATTTCTTTTATGAAAAACGTAGCCAATGGTTGTCTTTGAGTATCAGTTCCTTTTCCCAAGTATGGAATGACATTGACTACGTATTTACTGTTCACATCTGCAGCCATCACAAGTTTGATTCCATATTTATTGGGCTTATTCGGTATATACATCCTGAATAGGCATCTTCCTCGAAAGCCAACGAGTTGTTCGTCTACAGTTATATACGATCCCGGAGTGTACCATTTCTGAAAGTTGAATATCAATGCTTGCCACAGTTCCCTTATAGGCGCAAACTTGTCATCTCGTTGTCTCATGACTCTTGTTTCCTTATCATCAAATCTAAGGCATTTGATAAGAAAATTGAATCGCTCTGCACTCATGCAAGCTTTGAAAATAGTCCCTGACCGTTGAGTATTGAAAAGCATGCGTGTTGGTAAACGATTACTTTTCATAGCTGCTGAGATAAATAGTAAACCAAGCAAAGCTCTTATTTCTTCAAAACATGTGGGCGACACTGTATACAACTCCTTTTTATAACTATTTTTTTTAATATTTATTTCTGCATTTGTAAATGTCACAATTTCTCGCAACATGTCTTCAGTTACAAACAGTGAAAATAGATCTATTGGTTCAGAAAGTTCCCTAGCTCTTTCTTTAGGCCCTGGTATAAAGTGAACTATGTTTCTCTGCGACGTTCGTACAGAAGCTAACCTTGGTGTAGACAACCATTTATGGTTATTTTTTCCGTATAGGAATTGGGAACGTGGCTGGAGAACATTTGAGTGAATGTTCTGAGATGTCGGAACCTCTGTATCCTCACCTGATTCCTCGGAGTCAATAACCTGCGTTCTCTGTCTCTTACTTGGGCGAATAGGTTCGTCGTCGGACTCGCTGGAAAATTCCGATTCACTGCTGGTATTTCTGTGAACTTCCTCCTCCACACTATCTTCGGTTTCCGAGGCTGAATTGTCGGACCCATTCTCGTTGTCTTCATCAATGTCTTCCTCTAGCCACCGACGTACGTTATCCTCTTGTCTTCTCAAATCCATCTAAAATTATTATAGAGTATTTTTATTTATGTAATACGTATGAAAAAAACGTAATACGTATGAAAAAAATAAAATTTAGACAATAAACAAGTAACAAAAAATTGGTTAAGAATATACACAATCAAAATGGGCTAAATAAAACGATTACATTCATAAATTTGATTACTATATCACTTAAGGTGTATAATCATATATAAATAAATAAAGAAATATAAATCTAATTCATCCCAAATCATTAAAAAGAGAAAAAATATAATACTGTACATACCTTTCAAAACTACTTTTGTTACTAAACTTTCGTCGAGCGGACGACGAAATGACTGTTGCTCCTGTCCTAATAATCGTGTGACGTTGCGCGTGTCACGCGATGCACTAATTGGCAAATCAGGAAGCTAGAGAAAGTGGCGGGGGCGTAGGGCGCGGGGAAAGGGGTTAACTTAAATTTCACGGTATGGCGCGTCGTCGAACGGACGAATGTTTAGTTATCTAGGGTTAAGTTGCCCATAGAATTACTACCTCCGTAATTGACAGGCTAATCTCTGAGTATCTTACAAGGTCTAATAAGCATGTTCTATTCCATTTAAGGTTGCCAGACCACTGTCAACCTCTGACGTTGATGAATCCGAGGGTTTGGATGTCTTGGGAGTAGTTGGTAAGTAAATACATACATATCTTCAGGCTGGTCATTCTGGTTAATACGTGGGTTCGAGGTAGCCATAGAATTACTACATACGCAATTGCGGAGATGGACATTGTACCTCTGACTACCCCGCAATTGTTAATGGTCATGTATGAATGGCATGTATGAGAAGGTTAATGGTTGTGAGTGAAGCAAGAGATTTGTCACCCGGTCCAGGTGGCCTAATGGTCTCTGCCTATCCCCTTAGGGAGGTCGAGGCGCGAAGCTATGTACGCATGTTCCTATTTATACAAATACATACATTCTGAAGAATGTCTCCAATCTATTTTATTAATTATCTGAGACCGGGTCAAAACACGATAAATTTACAAAGATATGTGATTACCTTTATTTTGCCCGACGTTTCGACCCAGTTGCATAGGCCGTGGTCGCGGGAAGACTAGCTAGCAAGCTAGACTAGCGGGAAGTCCGTCACAGCTAAAATGTCTGTCTACCCTCACAATTGGAATTTTTGTTAATTCATAGCACGACACACTACACTCACACTATCCGAAGACACATCCGCAGTTACGCCACGCGAATATAATCCCATGATTACTGGTTCCCATGTTTCTGACAGCCTAAAACCATCCTCACGATTGAAATTATTGGGATGTTTTTTTTTGATTCAATAGCCTCACGAACAACTCTGGGATAATAATGTTGTTCCGTGGAGATGATTTGAGGCTGATGTAATTCAATCCAATGGTTTGAACCAGACATCAGGTGTTCCGCTATCGCTGACCTTTGTGGTTGCTATTCTTTACAGCTGCTATGTGCTCCTTGACCCGTTCCTGGACACTTCTTTTTGTTTGGCCAATGTAAACTTTACCGCAACTGCATTGAATTTTATAAACACCCGGGTTTTGAAAAGGGATAACATCCTTCGCGCTCCGTAATTTGCTTGCTACTTTGAATACTGGTTTAAAAACGGTGTCAATCGAATACTGTTTTAAGATTGCACCTATTTTGTCCGTTATTCCTTTCACATATGGTAGAAATGCCGGTTGTCTGCGTACAATTGGATGTTTATCCCTCTTTGGTTTCACCGTGAGACCTGTCGTTTTGTAACCATTTTTCTTCAGCACCTCCTGGATGTGAGCCAGTTCTCCGCTTAAATGGTCAGGGTCACACAGATCATATGCCCGGTTTACCAAAGTCCTCACAACAGACTGCGTATGACGTGGGTGGTGATGTGACGTGGCGTGCAGGTATCTATCCGTGTGTGTAGGTTTCCTGTGTACAGAATGCGCCAAGGTTCCATCCGATCTGACCATTACTTTTACGTCTAAAAAGGCCAACGTTCGATTCTCTTCAACCTCAACGGTGAACTTGACTTTTGGATGGATGGAGTTTAGGTAACTGGAATATTCTCTCGCACTATTTTCACCTCCTCCAATGACATGAGGGTAGACAGACATTTTAGCTGTGACGGACTTCCCGCTAGTCTAGCTTGCTAGCTAGTCTTCCCGCGACCACGGCCTATGCAACTGGGTCGAAACGTCGGGCAAAATAAAGGTAATCACATATCTTTGTAAATTTATCGTGTTTTGACCCGGTCTCAGATAATTAATAAAATGAGTATAAAACGCGAGTGTTTAAAAATAACTATTGTCTCCAATCTAATCTGTACAAGTTCTACGCGGCCTACCCCGTCCAACTCTACATTCCACTTTGGCTTTATAGATTCCTTTCGTAATCCTCCTTTCATCCATCCGCTTCATGTGCCCAAACCACCTTAACATACCTTTCTCTATTTCTGTCACTGCATCTTCAACTATTTATACGTATTTGCCAAATCGTGTTGTGAAAGTGTAGAACTCTCTTGCGGAGACTGTGAATAGTGCACCCTCAGTGAACAGTTTTAAAAACAGGCTTGATAAACATTTAAAAACTTTAAAAACTCAACTGCAGTGATATACACGCATCAGATTGAAGAGCTGCTAGTGTATTTGATAAAAAATAATAATAACATAAATACATACATATGTACATACACATCACGTAAACATAGTGTAGGACGCCCCCCTGCTAGGTGGACCGATGAGCTGAAAAAGGTCGCTGGTAGTGGTTGGCTGAGGGCCACGAGTGATCGTGTTTTATACCCTTGGGGAGGCCTACGTCCAGCAGTGGACTGACATAAGCTGATTGATTGATTGATACACATCACGCCTGATTCCCTGTACAGGGGTAGAAAGAGATCACGGATCCCCATCTGTCCCACTGACAAACCACTTTGACTTCATTGACATTCATACATCTTCGCATATACGCGAAAGGCTCCCTGGAGAGGCGGAGCGTGGGTCACGGAAACATTTACGAAATGCGTCGAATATTACGGCGAGGGAAAACATCGTGAGGAAACCTACCTGTTCCCCGAACAGGTAATAGTTAGTGCTTGTAAATGGCGACATGGCTTACCACCTGTCACATTGAGTACTCTGTTTAACAGGTGGGTTCGAGGTGTCCATAGAATTACTACCTTCGCAATTGCGGAGATGGACACCTGTACCTTTGACTACCCTGCAAGGGTTGATGGTCGTGAATGCGTTTTTGTTTTTTTTAATAATCACGTATATCTCGGGTTCGATTCCCGGTGATTAAGAACTACGCTTTTCTTCTGCTTTCCAGTCTGGTCGTTCATTATATATGCTATATATGTATTTATGTATATATTTTTTAAATATACGTTGACTAGTACCCTTAATACAAGTCTTAAATGAACTTACCAAGGGGCTAGTTCAATTGGTGTTATAGTGTCCTAAATATTATTATTATATTACCTTTTCAGGTCTACCACCAGCGATCATGAAGACGCGTCTCCGACCTACCAGATCTTCTTCTATTCTTCACTCCGTGGAAGATTTATCAACGGACAGCACCTGTGTTTACAAAGCAAGATGCCAAAATAAGTTTAGCAGGTAAACGTTACTTTCACTACATACATTTACGGTTTATTTTTTTCGTGGTGGATAAAACCTCAAAGATTGACTACTGACATCATAGACATGTTTTTTCTATTAATTTGACCTGTTTATGAATTAATATAATTGTATTTTAGCTACCAAATGTTTATTTAGATTTACAAATGCAATTTGTTGAACTAACGATTTCCTTTGTCGCATAAGGGTCCTGCCCTGTAAAGATATTGTGAAAAATTGACTAATAAATAAATAAATAAAGATTGCTATCTAACCTGTCTTCTCAGCATGGTATAAAAAGCGACTAAGGGACTAGGGGTAATACGACAACAACCACTTTTGCTTCATTGACACTCATACACCTCCTCATACACACTCAGCGGTTCTAGGTGCTTCTAACGTCACGCTTTTTCAATATGGCGTCTATCTGGCTGTCATAATGTTTTATTGGTACGGCCATATGGAATGGCCCTTTCACTTCATCCACACGAATAAATATAAAACATACGCTTCACGACTTACATACATACCTAACATGCCTTCGAAATTTCGGAGATAGGCACTCAAGCCTCTGACTACCCCGCCATAATAGAAAAGGGTGTGTGTATACACAAGTCGTGAAGCGTATGTTATGTTATGCTTCACGACTTGTGTATATACAATCGCTTTTTCATTATGGCTGGTTAGTCAAAGGCTTAAGTGCCAATTGCCGAAATTTCAAAGGTATGGTAGGTATGAGCCACTCAAAGCCCGCGTTTCACTAGATTGACAGCACCCAACGTGATAGGTAGTGAACCGTTTTGCATACAGGCACTGGCTACCTATCCCGAGAGATAGGCAGGGGTAATAGTTAATTATAATAATACTAATATTTGGACATTATTATACCAATGGAACTAGCCCCTTGGTAAGTACATTTAAGACTTGTGTTAAGGGTACTAGTCAACGTAAATTCAAGAAATATATACTTATTATACATAGATAAATACATATATAGCATATATAATCAACAACTAGACTGCAAAGCAGAAGAAAAGCGTAGTTCTTAACTCTGCCTCCACCGGGAATCGAACCCGGGACCTCACGATAGCGTTCAGGTGGTTAACCAACCGCCACCGAGGTCGTTATATTATTATAATTAATCTTGTTTTATTCTTTTAGATCACTGTATATCAAGCCTCCAAGGCACATTTACTTACAAAACAAGATGCCGTTTGAAAACTTCGACAACAAGAAAGAAATTGAACGAAGCAAGATCAATCAAGATGAAAGTATCGATGAAGAGACTAAGGGATGTGTCCAGAAGATATCTAAGTAAGTGTGTAAAATATGACTAAGGGACTAGGGTTATTATAATCCATATATTGACGACCTTAGTGGCGCGATCGGTCAAGCATCGGTTAGATCTCTAACTATGACGGTGATACAACTGCGTTGCTACTGCGTCACGGCTGTAAAAGTGGCAGTCTGCTAAAAGTTGATCTATCACAGTTGTTTCTTGATAATGACTCAAAGGCGCGTCAGTTCAGTAACTATTCAATAGCACACTGGCTTACGATTGAGCATAGACAAAGCTGTCAAAACAATAGTGGAGTACCAAAAACAACGCGATTGAAATGTTATTGAGCCACGATTGATTGCTGGAGTAGCTTTTTTGTACTTCAGACGCAGTTCGATAGCGCTTCACTGAGGTAAAGTTGTAAGTGGAGACAAAAATTTACAAAAAAAATACTGCTACTTTCGTGCTATTGTATCACTACTGAACCAATATTGTGCCTAAAATGCATTAGTGGAGTAAGGCCCCTGAATGCTAATGTTGAGGTCGAGGCTGAGGAATATGGAATGCTCGTTAGGTGTGGGTCACTCAAAGTCCTCGTTTCACGAGATAAACAGAATCCAACGTGATGGGTAGTGAACCTTATCGCCGTATATAGCCACTGGCTATTACCTATTCCGAGGGATAGGCAGGTTTCCTCACGATGTTCGATCACTGTAAAAAACATATGTACGTAAATGAAAAAAAAATGAAAATTTCAATCATTGGTACATTCCAGAGCCGGGATTCGAGCCTAGAACCTTTCTTATAAAAAGTCAGAGGTCTCACCCACTGGGCTGCGGCGGTATAATCTATAATAAAATAAATCTATAGTAAATATATTGTTATTTGACTAGTACCTTAACACAACTCAAAAATGCACTTACCAAGGGACTAGTACAATTAGTGTAATGGTGTCTTTAATATTATTATATATGCTCTTTATCCCAACAGGTATTTGGACATATCCCTGCTGGGTACGTGGCGGTTCGGCCTCATCTGTGCTTCAGTGGCTTTGATGTCATGTGGCTCCCCCTATGCACTTTACTATTTGCCCGCTTATGCTGTTAGCGAGGGCCATTCGAAGAGTAGTGCAGGTATGTATTATATACTCATATTTTTACAGGTTGTAAGTATGAGGTTAAAACCTGAACGCTAATCGTGACGGGTTCGATTACCGGTGAAGGCAGAGTTAAGAACTACGCTTCTTCTGCTTTCCAATACATGCATTTATGTATATATAATAATATATGCTATGTATGTATTTATCTATATATCTTGAGTGTATATTTGTTAAATACACATTGACTAGTACCCTTAACACAAGTCTTAAATGTACTTAGCAAGGGGCTAGTTCAATTGGTGTAATAGTGTCCTACAATGTTATATTATATGTTTCAGGTCGTTTAGTAGCCGTGAGTGCAGTATTAGACTTGTTCGGTCGCCTGGGTCTAGGATGGTTATGTGATCTACAAATATTTTGCAGAAAGAAGGCTTATATATGCTGGTAAGTATATTTTAATTACTACATACACATCACACCTGATTCCCTGTAGGAGTAGGCAGAGATCACGCATCCCCATTTGTCCCACTGACAGACCACTTTCGCTTCATTGACACTCATACATCTTCTTACACACTCGGCGGTTATAGGTACTCCTAACGTCACCCTCTTTCAATATATCTTCTATCTGACTGTTATATTTATTTGTTTAATTACTATTATGCATATATTCTATGGCCCCCTCGAACCCACGTGTTGACCAGATAGTCAGTACTCAATGTGACAGGTGGTAAGCCATATCGCCATTTACAAGCACTATTTCCTGTTCGGGGAACAGGTAGGGTTATTATGTAAAAATTTGCAATCAGCAGTGATCGCAAAGTGATCGCGCGATCGATTGCTATTCGTTCATACAAATTGGTATTATGTAAGGTGTTCGCTCGCTGGTCGCGTTCTTACTGCTATCCAAAACCATACCAACATAACCAAAATCATTCATTCAAATTGACACGTAGAAACTAGCGCCCTAGCAATCAAGTAGCAATCGGTGGAACTAGCAAGTTTGTTATTGTTTATGTTTGAAAATGTTCAATAGGTTAGAAATTTTTAACTTGAAATATTTGCTACATTGTACCACAACTGTACACGTGGAAAGTCAAGAGCTGGCGTATAAGGCATAATTTGTAATAATGGTAAGTATTTTACACTAAAATCAATAGTGAAATGAACATAAATGTGGAAATATGTAATTTATTACTTGAGCACTAAAGTTTATGTTTTTTCAGGCTGAAAACTTCGATATGCCAGGCCATATCAAGAGCAAGAAGAGGAGAGCTAGCCATATCACTTTGAAAATGCAGGTATTGTCTTCTTGAATAATATATTTTAGTGTAAAAACTTATAACACATAATAACAATAACAACTATACCACAGTTACTTGGACCATCTGAGTAACTTACTTACTAAAATACACTTTACTCATTCTCGCTACACACGGTAAAACAGATATCATGAATTCCCATTGATACTAATCATGGAAAATAACTCTTACTAGATCTACATCATACACCTTTATTCTTTACCCTACATTACTCTTGTCATAGTCATCATTGCACTTTCACGGGCATATGCACGCTAAACCATACCCATAGGTCACACAAATAAGCATGTTAGGAGTGATATTGAATGACAGAATTAAAAATAGATGTAGAGGCTAAGATTTAAAAGGGCATGCTTCGATCGTTTATATATGTTATGAGGATAAAAGATAGTAGATTGACAAAAGATTTGAATTGAACAAAAGATTTGAAATTGAAGAATTGAATATATGTGTGTGAATTGGAAGGGCGATTACCAAATGGGACAAATGACAGTTAGACAGACTCCATATTGAAAGTGATGTTAGAAGTATATATAACCACTGAGAGTATATAAGTGTATAATGAAGCAAAAATGGTATGTCAGGGTGGGTATCTGTGATCTCTGACTACTCCTCTACAGAGAATTGAGTGTGATGTGTATGTATGTGATTAGTCAGGATCATTTGAGTTGGCGATCAATAGTCTCTGTTTGTCCCCTTAGGGACATAGGAGGTATGAATATATGCATTTACTACAAATATTGTTGTTTTTATCATAACATAATATGTATTTAGAAGGTCAGGCAGTAAAAAACATTAAAATCTACCAAATTGAATAACTTATGACTTCTGGGTGCTAATAAACTAGTATATTTGGAGTTTGATTTCTGGTAGAAAAAAGGTACAATTTAATGTCATATGAATTTTTATTTGTTTCCATAATTGTGTATGATTTAACATTGTTATTGTGTTTATTAATTTATGCATTGTTTATATTTACTAGGTGGAGGCTTCTTGTGTGTTGAAATCATTGATTCTTGTGTGTTGAACATGGAGCAAAAGAGAGTGGCAGCTAAAGAAAAACCTGCCAATGCTACCATGACCACTGCTGAAGCAGCTTGCATCCAAGCCAGGTCAACTTAATGTATAGATGAAAATTTTAAACTAAATTTAAAAATTAAAAATACATATTTGAATTTTCTATAAGATTTTTTATTTCTTCCTTTTGCCATCTACACAATTTCAACGATCAGGGCGCACAATTTCATCCACATTCTAAATGATTTACTTGATCTGAAAATAAAAAAAATATTTACAATGAGATTACAAATATACCCACAATATCTATCCTTCCAGGGAAAAACCTAATTACTTTCTATCTTAACGCTACTTTTGCCTCCTCGACATACATTCATCTTAACAGACATGTATGACATACATACAGACATGCCCACTGGTTGCACATATGAGATGAAATATTAATATGGATACATATATTCATGGCTCTACGTCCCTAACGGGATAGACTCTTTTATTCTTCACGCTGCGTACACCCACCTTGACAAGAATGTATCTAATTTGATCAGTATATGTTCTACACAGCCTAACTTATCCTCCTCTACCTTCCACTTTAGCTCTATAAATTATAAATCCCTTTCGTAACCCTCTTCTCATCTATCTGCTCCATATGCCCAAACCTCATAACATACCTTTCTCTATGTTTGTAATTACATATTCTCCCATACCACAGTATTCATGAATCACACTATCATTGACAAAGCGTTCATGAATCCATTCTAAGCTATCACACAATCTTGCATAATACATTTTTCTGAGGGAGATCATCTCTAACTATTATTCTTCATTCATGACACTTCTGCCAAACCAAACACTCACTACCATACATAAGTGTAGGAAATAGAACATCATTATGAATAGCCAGTCTTCTGTTTCATTCTGAATCAACTAACTAGACATCAGTCTGCTCACAGCTGCATATTAATATCTTAAATGATGGAAGTGATATGCACATATATTGTGTAGTGTAAAGGGTAACAGTCAAATTATAATACATAGACATGTTAAGCCCGTTTCTCTCTATGTACATACATACACATCACGCCTGATTCCCTGTAGAAGGGTAGGCAGAGATCACAGATCCCCATTTGTCCCGATCCTGACAGACCACTTTTGCTTCATTGACTCTCATACATCTTCTCATACACACTCGGCGGTTATAGATACTCCTAACGTCACCTTTTTTCAATATAGCGTCTATCTGACTGTTATATATCTTATTAGGCCGGCCCCTACGTAACCGCCCTTCCACTTCACTCATATATATTCCTTTTGTCAATCTGCTATCATGTCCAAACCATCAAAGCATGCTCTTTTCAATCTTAGTCACTACATCTTCTTTCAAACCACAACCTTCCCTCATCACACTATTTTTAATTCTATCATTCAATGTCACTCCTAACATGCTTCTCAGTGACTGCATTCATGCTTCTTTTGCCATACCCAACTTTCACTACCATAAGTCAATGTTGGAACCAGCACAGCCCTATGAATAGCCATACGTGCCGATTAAGAAATCAACTGGCTACCCATAACACTATACATGGCCCCATTGATCTTATTGCCTGCACACACTCTACATTCAATATCTCCCTCACACTTTCCTCTCTCTATGTAATAAAAATAATATAATTCTATTAAATTATTATATAATACTGACCTTCAAACTATATACATCCAGTCTGATTGACCCTGAGGAAACTATAATATTTCCTTGATATATTGTTATTGTTAAGTGCAGCTGTAACTTCACGCACAGAGTTTGGGACACTGGGCTGGTCCAAATGTTATCTGTAGCTCATCCCAATAGATTTGTGGTCTGAAGCAGTAGCGAATAAATGCAAAAGCCGCGAAAATCTGTAAAGAAAATTATGTTTTAGTACATAAAATTATGACAACCAAATGATGGAAATTTATATTTGAATATAAGTTACCTTACCTTGCGTTCAAAGCTCAAACTTGTGCAATGACTTTGTTATGGACATAAAGGGCCTTAAATCATCGAAAGGCTGAAGAAACTCCTCGTCAGGCAGAGAATTAGGAGTTTTCGTCTTCTCAATTGTTACGCAGTTTTGCTCGCGCTTTCGCCGATATTCGCCTGCGTTGTGTTTCCCTCTACTATCTCCTCACTCTCCACACTTATAATTTACTAGTGCGACTGCCTAAACTACTTTTTTAGCTTGTTTAAAGTTGCAAAACTTTCTAACAATCTGAAAGCAACCACCTTATTACTGATCGCTGTTTGACATTTGAGTTTGCAAAATTTTCGCTCGTGATTGCTGTCAAAACTGCTTAGATAATACCAATTATTATTGCTTTCATACATTTTCTTCGTTTTCGTTCGTTCTTTAATTGCTGTGTTGTTGTGGTGTTGTTGGCAGCACTGTTTCGATTGCTGTTGCAAATGCTATTCCATGATACATAATACGAAAGTCGTGTTTGACAGCGAAAAACGCACAATTTTCGTCGTTTGCTTACTGATCGCAAGTTACATAATAACCCCAAGGTAGGTTTCCTCACAATATTCGACGCATTTCTTAAGTGCATTTTTATTACGAAAATGAACATAGAAATTCTTGAACCTTCATTTCTACTGGTACATACTCAAGCGGGATTTGAACCCTGTACCCACTAATACAGAGTCAAGCCCCAAACAACTGAGCTACGTCGAATATCTTATCTATCATTTGGAGTAGCATTGTAGCGTATTGTTAGTTTAGTTAGTTTTAACGTTGGTTCAGGCTTTTTAAAAAAACTCTAATTCACTGAACACCAAGTTTATTCATTAAAGGTACAATTGAGTTTTATGAACTCGATGTTTGATAACTATGAGTACTGACGCTGTTGAGTGTTGGCTAAGAACTGAATTAAATATAAGAAATGAAGTAAAGAATGAAATATGCACTTGCTCGTATTAACGTCATCGATAGGAAAAATACTGACGTCTGAGGTAATCAGTATTACCTTATATTCAATATTATAATAGTACGTATGTAGTAAACGTAGTGTGGGGCGCCCCCCGGCAAGGTGGGAAGACGACCTGCGCAGGTTGGCCGGCATCGAATGGATGCGAACGGCCACTGACAGATAGAAGTGGCGTCATTTGGGGGAGGCCTATGTCCAACAGTGGATTCAGACAGGCTGATGATGATGATGATTATGATGAATATAATAAAATATGTTAAATATTATTACAGCATACTATTCGCTGGATCGTCAGTGTTGGCTCTACCTTTAATGCCGTCTTCTTGGTGGGCATTAGCCGTGGCTGCAGGTGAGTTTACATACAAACATACTCATATAATGAATTTTATACATACATACGCTTCACGACTTGTGTATACACACTCCCTTTTTTATTATGGCGGGGTAATCAGAGGCTTGAATGCCCATCTCCGAAATTTCGAAAGCGTGTTAGGTATGGGTCATTCGAAGCCCGCGTATCACTAGATAGACAGCACACAATGTGATAGGTAGTGAACCGTATCGCCGTATATATGCACTGACTATTCTGAGGGATAGGTAGGTTTCCTCACGATGTTTTCCCTCACCGTTAGCGACTGTAAATTATGTACGTAAATGAAAAACAAATTTAAATTTCATTTATATATTTCATATTCCCATAGAACAGAGCGTTTAATGCTGGGTATCTCGTTAAGGGACAAACAGAGTCCGGAACGAGATTATCCGGTTTATCGCTGTTGTAAACTGAAGTGGCAGTGGGCCGGCCACGTCTGTCGTAGGACCGACGACCGCTGGAGTAAAGCGCTTCTCGAATGGCGGCCGCGTCTCGGTAAACGTAGTGTAGGACGCCCCCCTGCTAGGTAGACCGATGACCTGAAAAAGGTCGCTGGTAGTGGCTGGCTGAGGGCCACGAGTGATCGTGTTTTAGATTACCTACGTCCAGCAGTGGACTGACATAGGCTGAATGATTAATTAAACTATTACCTCACGATAGACCCTCACCGAAGATTTCAGGGCATTTCGTAAAGATATTATATTTAAAGAACGTGAATGTACTTAGTATTTTACATATATTTATCATCATCATCGTCAGCCTGTTTGAATCCACTGTTGGACATAGGCCTCCCCCAAATGACGCCACTTCTCCCTGTCAGTGGCCGTTCGCATCCATTCGCCGGCCAACCTGCGCAGATAACTAAAGTTAACGATATTATGAAAAGAATTAGCACGCTGAAGTGGAGTTGGGCTGGTCCCGTTTGTAGAAGGACTGATGGTCGCTGGAGAAAAAAGTCCAAGAGTGGAGACCGCGTCTCAGTAAACGTAATGTGGGGTGCCCCCCGGCAAGGTCGGAAGACGACCTGCGCAGGTTGGCCGGCATCGAATGGATGCGAACGGCCACTGACAGGGAGAAGTGGCGTCATTTGGGGGAGGCCTATGTCCAACAGTGGATTGATACAGGCTGATGATGATGATGTGTCTTGTAGTTGTGAAATAAATGGTTTTTTTTAATTATTATTAATATTTTACATACGTTTTCCCATTTCCAGGTCTCTACGGGTTCTGCCTAGGCTGTTGGTACCTGTTGATACCAGTTCTCCTGGCAGATACTTTTGGGACCAGCAAAATTGCATCTTCATATGGCCTCGTCAGGATGTTCCAGAGTTTAGCCGCTATATCCATACCGCCGGTTGCTGGTACGTACATATACATTCACGTTCTTTAATCCCTTTCGGGGCGGAATTTGAAGGTGTGAAAATGTGGCGACATCTTGGGTTACTCAGAGAGAAACTTAAGTTGTGATTTAGATTTACATAGATGGCGCCAGCACATAAATCACTATACCAGAAGGCTCTATTAATATAATTAACACAGAGCAGAACAAGACAAGACAATAAAAATCGCTTCAATACTTGTGTATGCACATTTACATTTTATTGGGATAGTGAGAGACTTGTGTCCCCATCTCCGAAATTTTGAAATCATGTTAGGTATGAGTCATTTTAAGCCCGCGTTTCACTAGATAGACAACACCCAACGTAATAGGTAGTGAACCATATCGCCGTATACAGTCTTTTGCCTATTTTACCCCGTTACCTATCCCGAGAGATGGGTTTTCCTTACGATGTTTTCCCTCACCGTTAGTGACTGTAAATTATGTACGTAAGTGAACCGGGATTCAAATTTAGGACCTCTAATTAGAAGCCAGTGGTCTTACCCACGTGGCTTCAGCCGCTTTTTAGATAATTTAATATACGTAAGAAAATCTTGAGATGCCGAGACATGAAAGTCGGGCTAGCCCACCGACTACATGTCGCTCAGCGAGCAATGGAACGTTCGATGCTGGGTATCTTGTTAAGGGACAGAGTCCGGAACGAGATTATCCGGCAGAGAATCCAAGTTGTAGCTATTGTCTATCAATGTTGCAAGCTGAAGTGGCAGTGGGCCGGCCACGTCTGTCATAGAACCGACGACCGTTAGAGTAAAGTGGTTCTCGAATGGCGACCGCGTCTTGGTAAATGTAGTGTAGGACGTCCCCTAGCCAAGGTGGACCATTGACCTGAAAAAAGTCGCTGGTAGTCGTTGGCTGAGGGCTACGAGTGATCGTGTTTTGTGTACCCTTGGGGAGGCCTACGTCCAGCAGTGGACTGAGATAGGCTGATTGATTGAAGAAAATCTCGAGTCATCAGTAGACATGTAAGGAAGAAAAACAGCTACTTTCATTCTTCTACGTCCCAGATTAACACTATTCTGTTTTCAGGAACAATCAGAGACGTGACTGGAGACTACGTTTGGTGTTTCTACGGTATGGGAATCTGTATGGTTCTGGGTTCCGTTCCCGGATTGGCATTTTACGTGGCCACGAAAAACGATGATGACGACGTCGAATCAACTAACAATTAATTGTTATAAAAACATATATGTAAGCGAGATGGCGGTTACGTAGTGACTAAGATTGAAAAGGGTATGTTATGCGGATGAATGATAGTAGATTGACGAAACGAATATATAGAGTAAAAAGGACGGACAGTTACGTAGGGGTGGGCTTAATAAGACGTATGACTGACAGATAGACGCCATATTGAAAAAGGGTGATATTTGAAGTACCTTTAACCGCCAAGTGTGCAAGAAAATGTGTATGTATAAAAAGATTTGTGTAGGATTCGCGATTTTGATCCGTTTTAAAATGTCTTGTATAGATGACAATGAACCGAAAGTGGTTTGCCTTTGGAAAAAATGGGGATTCGTTATCTCTGCCGAACTCTCTATAGGCATATGTAAGTGTATTTGTTAGGATCCTTCAAGGTAGCGATCGGATCTGTTTATCCTGTTGAAATGTACAGGCTAGAATATATACGTATGTATAATTTATCATTACATATTTGGAGTTTTGTAGTTCCGTTAGTTTCCATTAGTTATATATTTTGTCAATTCATGTTATTTCGTGCTAGCTGGGACATAAGTTAAACGTTAACTAACTGCCTTTTATCTCTGCCTGTCATGATCAATATTGATATATGATTGAATATATAAGGCTATTGAATATATCACGCTAAAGCGATAGAAATTAATACCGTATCAACGCTTGACTGACAGAAAGCGATGACGTTTGGCATTAGACTGACATGTAGTATTACACCCGATAGTTTAGCTTAAAGTAAAAGCTGAATATGATAGATTAGCTGGTCAAACGCATTCACGAACACTAACCTTTGTGGGGTAGTCAGAGGTTCAGGTTTCCATCTCCGCTATTGCGAAGGTAGTAATTCTATGGTCATCTCGAAGCCACTTGTTGACCAGATAGTCAGTACTCAATGTGAGAGGTGGCAAGCCATGTCGAAATTTACAAGCACTACCTATTACCTGTTCGACAATCAGGTAGTTTTCCTCACGATGTTTTCCATCACCGTATCATTCGATGTATTTCGTAAATGTGTTTTTATTACGAAAATGTACATAGGAATTCAATGAACTACATTATGGCTATTTGCGTTACTTAAATAATGACGTCATGATATTCAGAGGTTAAACTGGCCAATGAGACGTGAGTAAATGAGAAAACAAGTCACATTGACCAATCGCATACAATCGTTGTCACATCTCATTGGTCAAATCGTGGGGACATGTTGAAGTCACTATCTACATTATATTATATGTTGTTTTACGCGTATTCTATTATATATTTTCACTTGAATAAGTGACAATCATTTGTAGTCGTTATATTGCAAATATTTCATGTAATTTTTATTGGACTGACATTTCGTATTCACTTGATAGTTTAGCTAAAAAGTGACTGACATAATATATATTATATTTCGTTATATTCTAATCTAAATATTATCACTTTAAAAGTGACAGAAAATATAGATTTTTTCTTGTTGTATTATGTATTCTTTCTTTTCTTCATAATGGCAGTAATAATTGTTTATAAACAATGTTAATAAATATTCTAATGATTTAAGGGTAGTCTCAGAAACCATCTTTCGTTGTACTAAGGAACTTTCAATGATTATGTAACTATAACATTATGTTTTAGCCATGTAAAAACGCATTCACGACCATTAAACCTATCGGAAAAGTCTGAAGTTCGCGTGTCCATCTCCGCAATTGCGAAGGTAGTAATTTTATGGCCACCTCGAACCCCCGTTTTAACCAGATATGTAATCAGTACTCGATGTGACAGGTGGTAAGCTATGTCGCCATTTACAAGCACTGTCTTAGATAATTATTGTTTTAGTCTAACGATCATTACTGTCATTAACGGTGAGGGAAAACATCGTGAGGAAACCAATCTATCCCTTGGGATAGATAATAACCAGCCTGTATATGGCGATAACGTTCACTACCTATCACGTTAGGTGCTGTCTATCTAGTGAAACGCGGGCTTTGAGTGGATCATACCTAACATGCCTTCGAAATTTCGGAGATGGGCACTCAAGCCTCTGACTTCCGCGACACAATAAAAAAGGGAGTGTGTATACACAAGTCGTGAAGCGTATGTTATATCTAACAATCATTCAACCAAAATATAAAGATCTATAGTTACATAGGTTTATAAGCGTCTGAAGTTCAATGTAATATGGTTTCTGAGACAGAAATAAATTATATGACTATAAAATAGTTATATACGAATTCTTGACTGTAAAAAAAACAATTATATTATAAAATGTATTGTAATATAAAATTCAATTATATAAATAAATATAATCGTGTATTCAACAGAAATTGAGTTTTATTTCAATACACCAAACTAAGAAGTTTTGTAATGATACATAGAATGCGAACTAGCTGCCGTTCTTCTCGGCAAGTCGTAGGAAGGGACTAAGGGCCTAGAGATCCATGGAATAAAACACAAAACAAACTCTTTCACAACCCTCACTATTTAACCCTTGCGGGATAACACCGCCATCGCGGAAGTGGTAATTAAAGCCACATAAATCCACGTGTTGACCACATAGACTCAAGGTGACAGGTGGTAAGCCATGTCTCCATTTACAAGCACTGACTATTACCTGTTCGAAGAGCAGGTAGGTTTCCTAACGATGTAGTTCCCTCACCACATTTCGCAAATGTCTTTTTATTACGAATACGTACATAGAACATCAGCAATCTTCATCTCATCAATGGTTTCACTTACCTATCTAAATAAACTATATTTCAAAGTCAAAGACAAACGCGTTTAACCATTAACCCTTGCGGGCTAGTCACAGGTTCAGGTGTTCATCTACGCAATTGCGAAGGTAGTAATTCTATGGGCACCTCGAACCAACGTGTTGACCAGATAGTCAGTACTCAATGTGACAAGTGGTAAGCCATGTCGCCATTTACACGCACAATGATTTATTTTAATATTACTGTCATCACAACACCGATTGTTATGATAAATGGGACCAGTAGATATATGTAGTGTTAAAGGGTTTAATATAAGTAAAAGTACATGTATTTATATATAGTAAGATTTATTGACTTTATATACAAAATCCATTAAATACTACAATTCATTATAAGGCATATAAAATGTTCCACCTACATAGATTATCTAATCCACGGGTTTCGTTTAAATTACGAGTAATGTCTGTATGTTTAAACATAGGTTTATAAAAATTCATAATGATAAAAATCTTCTTTCTCATTCCTTTATTTTCAATGTGCTTTCAACTGAGTTTTCAGGTCTTCATAAGACGTGAATTCCTGTAACAATAAAACAATATATAAATAATATAAACGATGAAATTGGCTTTCTTCTTTGACATTCTTCTCAAGGCGGTTGTACGTAGTGAAGAACAGAAGAGCATGTATGAGAAGTTTAATGTGTACTCACATTAACTACATATTAACATGCTAAGTATTAACGACCTCCGCGGCGCGAACGGTTAGCCGCCTGAACCCTAATCGTGAGACCCCGGGTTCGATTCTCGGTGGAGGTAGAGTTAGAAATACACGCTTGGCTTCTGCTGTCCAATCTGGTCGTCGACTATATATGCTATATATGTATTTATTTATATATAATACGTATATATTCCTTAAATATAAGTTGACTAGTACCCTTAACACAAGTCTTAAATGTACTTACCAAGGGGCTAGTTCAATTGGTGTAATAACGTCCTACAATATTATTATTATTATTAATCAAGTGTACTGGACCCCTGCACGAAATTATTCATCTATATATGTGGACTTACAAATGAAAACATTTACGTACATAATTTACAGTCGCTGACGCTTCGTGAGGTGACCCTCGGTAGCTAATAGCCAGTGCCTGTATATGGCGATACGGTTCATCTATCATGTAAGGTGCAGTCTATCTAGTGAAATGCGGGCTTTAAGGGGCTCATTCCTTACATGGCTTTCGGAGTAGAAATCGAAATTTATTATTATGTTATAGGTAGCCAGTTGGTTTCCCAATCGGCACGTATGGCTATTCATAGGGCTGTGCTGGTTCCAACATTGACTTATGGTAGTGAAAGTTGGGTATGGCAAAAGAAGCATGAAAGTAAAAACAATGCCGTCGAAATGCGGTCACAGAGAAGCATGTTAGGAGTGACATTGAATGATAGCAGATTGACAAAAGGAATATGAGTGAAGTGGAACGGCGGTTACGTAGGGGCCGGCCTAATAAGACGTATAACAGTCAGATAGACACTATATTGAAAAAAGGTGACGTTAGGAGTACCTATAACCGCCGAGAGTGTATGAGAAGATGTATGAATGTCAATGAAGCGAAAGTGGTCTGTCAGGATCGGGACAAATGGGGATCCGTGATCTCTGCCTACCCCTCTACAGGGAATTAGGCGTGATGTGTATGTATGTAATTCGAAATTCAAATTTCAAGTCGTGAAGCGTATGTTATGTTATGAAAATGCATTCATAGTCACATGAATATTGGGTTTGTTATGTTATACGGACGATTGGATCCATGTTGCTAACTCATCGTCCAATAGACGACTTCTACGATATACCGGGAAGTACTAATAAATGTATGTATGTACAGTAATGCATACTCGATACATAAGTCCTGGGGCCTTACTCTTCTAATTAACTTTGACAGCCATACAACTGTGTCGCTTATGCGTCACTACTGCGTCTCGGCTGTAAAAGTGGCACTCTGCTTCTATTTTGATCTGCCACAGTTGTACCTCAATAGCGAGTTAGTGGTGCTTCAGTGGCAACTCAAGTATAGAAATGTCAAAAGTGGAGTACCAAATATAAGGCTATTGAATTGACTTAGACGGACGTTTGATTAGTGGAGTAGCTTTTTTGTACGTCAGACGCAGAAGTACTTCAGATGTAGTTCGATAGCGCTTCAGTGGCCAAAATTTGTAAGTGAAGTGCCAAAAGTGTCAAATTACGGCCACTGAAGTATTACAGTATCGATACTGAAGTAATATTGTGCCTACAATGCATTAGTGGAGTAAGGGCCCTGAAGCGTATGTTATGTTTACTTACATCCCACAGTCCATTATTCCAGGAGGGGAAGAACCGTTTGAAATCTTCCCCTTCAGTTCCTTGCAGTACTGTTATTAGGACTACGTTGTTAGGAGTACGACCGAAGCCGTCATCGGAAAGGTATTCCTTGAAAAAATAAATAGGTAAATATGACTGACATTATAGTTTTAAGAGATACGCGATTTGTACTCATGATTAATAACTAACCGGACTTATCGCGTAAGTTTTTATATAATAAAGATTCCTTTATTAACCCGACGTTTCGGCTACGTTGCAGCAGCAGTCACGGGCAGACTGACAGAGTCTGTTAAGTTACGCGATAAGTCCCGTTAGTTATTAATCATGACTGACATTGCGCCAGTTTAGACATATATGACTGATCCCCATTGGCCTTAGTCCACTAATGCTGTTTAGCACAAACGCAGTTCAATATCAGATCAGTAATAGTGTGAAGTTGGTAGTGGATGACTAATAGTGTTAATTTTCACCATTGACATTGGCAAGTGTCAAATTTCGCTTAAGCCATGGTAAAATTTGTCAATTTTGGTCATTCACTACCAACTACTCATTATTACTGATCTGATTGAACTGCGTTTGTGCTCATCATCAAATGCAATGTATGAAATAAATAAATAAAATTCTGGGACGCAAAAGAATGCAAAATAGCTACCGTTCTTCCATAGCATTTCGTAGGAGGCGAGTAAGGGACTAGGGGTCAATGGAATCTGTTGGGTGATGGGCTAGCGACCTCTCCAATATTTTGTTTATCATCACAACCACGATATTCATGCTATAAATTGACCTAGGAGATATTAAATCTCCGAGGTTCTGTCCACTCCGAAAGGGATTGAAGGACGTAAATGCATATGTATGTAATATTAAGTTTATAATAATAATAAAAATCGTTTATTTATAGCCACAAAACATACAATTAAAACTTACAAACTAGGGGGTATAACTTGTGCATGTTATTGTCGCAGCAAAAGGGTTCCTACTCAGCTGGGTATGTTACGTTTGATAGCTAACGCAACGCTGGTCTTATGTCAGAACTACTGGAGAGTTTATATTTTAAAGTAAATAGTTAATCTAGATTGAAATCTACGAATGGCCCTGTCTTGAACAACTCTTGGGGAGGCCTACGTCCAGCAGTGAACTGATATAGGCTGATTGACTGACATATCATATATATACCTTCAAAACCTGTGTCTTGTAAGCCTTGTAGCTGTCTGGGACCTGCGAACCTTTCCAGACGTATATCTCTTCAGTTGAGTCCAAAAGGTAAACGCCATCTTCTGATAAATCCTGTAAATAACAAACGTACGTTAATGTTATGTATTTTTATACTTCTGCAGGATTTACTGTATCTTACAAGAGAAGAGGAAGCTTCCTACCTGGGGAGGTGCTCGTTCAGGCTGAGGGCCTGACTTGGAAAGTTCTATATATCTTGTTTCTGTTTAATATTTCAATTGCGCGTTTTAGGATATTGATTTTTGTAATTAATATTTTATTTCTTGCTATCTGGGATAATAATGTGATAAAATAATAATAAAAATACATTTACGAAATGCGTCGAATACTACGGTGAGGGAAACGCGAGGAAACCTACTTGTTCGCCGAACAGGTAATAGTTAGTGCTTGTAAATGACGACATGGCTTACCACCTGTCACTTTGAGTACTGACTATCTGGTTACCACGTAAGTTTCTCGAACTGGTCATAGAATTACTACCTTCGCAATTGCGGAGATGTATATCTGAACCTCCGGCTACCCCGCAAGGGTTAATGGTCATGAACGCGTATGTATGTATTTGTGATAATTATGTTTAACTAATTGCAACTTATGTTTACTTAGGTTTCTCTCTGTGTGTGGCGCTCTAGAGGTCGCCACACCTATATTATGTCCTTTACTCCGTTTACAGAGGGACTGAAAAAACTTCGGATATACTCGTATATCTCTTTGGTTTTTCTTCTTTGTACGTAGAATAAAGAACAGAAGAGAATGTATGAGAAAGTGTGAGTAATGGAAGAAAATATTGTCTTTCGTTCAAGGTTGTTATCGATTATATCTGGCCGTTATTATTTTGTGTGTATCTCGGTAAACGTAGTGTAGGACGCCCCCTGCTAGGTGGACCGATGACCTGAAAAAGGTCGCTGGTAGTGGTTGGCTGAGGGCCACGAGTGATCGAGTTTTGCGTACCCTAGGGGAGGCCTACGTCCAGCAGTGGACTGACATAATATGCATTATTTTCTGTACTTATACTATACTGTGCTAGTCTGGGACGTAAAAACAATGCTAACTAGCTGCCGTTCTTCCCGGCATGTCGTAGGAGGCGACTAACGGACTAGGGGTCAAAAAACATATTGGGCGATAGACTAGAAACCTGTCACCAATGTTCCGTTATAACATCGCAACCATATTAATGCTCAAAAGTGACCTGTGAGATATTATATTTCAGAGGTTCTGTCCACCCCGAAAGGATTATAGGACGTGAATGTATGTATATATTTTTAAAAATGGTTTGTATGTATATGTCTATCTGTTTGGCTATATGTGTATGTATATTTACCTCCTGTGTAAACGCGGGGACCTCCTCAAATTTGATCTGTCCGTTGGCTGTCAAATTGACAGCTGTCAGAATTCTATTCCCGTTCACTCGACGGTTGGCAGTGCTGTACCAACCAATGGTTTGTTTTGAGTCGTCTTGTGTTGCACCTGGAATAACAATAATAATATAGCATTGCATAATTGTAGTATTAATACTACTGTCAATCGTCTATGGTTCGTCAACAAAGTCTGCAGTTCAGTGAAAGTTGAAAATACACATAATTATTTTCGGCTGAATATCTAGTCAATTGTGATGCCAAACTGGCTAAATATGTTAGCTTTGGGATTATATTTGGATCCTCTACTGGAACGAACCGAAGAACAAGGAAGAGCAGAATTGGAGCTTCAACCTCGTTTTACTTCGGTTGAAGGGTCTGGCGGCGTTGGCGTAACCATGGCGACTGAATAACACGTGCAAACGCCATGGCATCAGTGTTTGTACTTGAGTCGACATAACCTTAGTGGTAAATGGCATAATAAAGAATTAAAAAAAACTACGGTGAGGGAACCTACCTGGAGCCTTACTCCACTAATGCTTTTTAGCACAAACGCAGTTCAATATCAGATCAGTAATAGTGTGAAGTTGATTGTGGATTAATAAAAGTGTCAAATTTTACCAATAAAATCGACAAAAAATGACCAACTTCACACTATTACTGATCTGATATTGATCTGTTATTTTGCAAAAAGCATTAGTGGACTAAGGCCCTTGTTCCCCGAACAGGGCATAAATAGTTAGTCCTTGTAAATGCCTACTTGGCTTACCACCTGTCACATTGAGTACCGACTATCTGGTCAACACGTGGGTTTGAGGTGGCCATAGACTTACTCCCTTCGCAATTGCGGAGATAGACACCTGAACCTCTGACTATTTCGCCCCGCAAGGGTTAATGGTCCTGAAGACATCTTTGATAACTGTTTCGTACACAGTTACGAATGCAAAGTTTTTTAACTGATATCACTTATCTATTAGTATTTTTTGTCTCCTGGTATTATTGAGTAATATTGCCATTTTCTTTTGATTGCGTTTTCTTAGTGGAGAGCAGGAGCATGTACCAATGGAAATGAAATTTAATGAATTTCTATGTACATTTTCGTAATAAAAACACATTTACGAAATGCATCGAATTATACGGTGAGGGAAAACATCTTGAGGAAACCTACCTATTCATCGAATAGGTAATAGTTAGTGCTTGCAAATTGCGACTTGGCTTACCACCTGTCACATTGACTACTGACTATCCGGTCAACACGTAGGTTCGAGGTGTCCATAGAATTACTACCTTCGCAATTGCGGAGATGGAACCTGAACCTCTGACTCTGCAAGGGTTAATGGTCGTGAAGACGTCTTTGTTAACTGTTTCGGAACCAGTTATGAATGGAAACGTTTTGAAACTAATATAAATTCATCTATTAGTATTATTATGTCTCTTGGTATTATTGAATAATAATGTCATTTTCTTTTGATTGCGTTTTCTTAGTGGAGAGCATGAGAATGTACCAATGGGAATAGAGTTTAATGAATTTATACGTACATTTACGAAATGCATCGAATTATACGGTGAGAGAAAACATCGTGATGAAACCTACCTGTCCGCGAACAGGTAATAGTTAGTGCTTGTAAATGGTGACATGGCTTACCATCTGTCACATTGAGTACTGTCTGTCTGTACATACCTAAAGCGGCCCAGAATTCTTCAGTCTCTTCTCCTTGGTCGAAGAAAACGACGTCACTCTGAACAATAGCTCGTTTGTTCTCAATAAACGTTCTGGTCGCTTCTTTTTCTTCGTCGTAACAGTCCTGGAAATTTGCAAACACTAGCTGTAAACTACAGTGCGCGATTTTAGTATATTAGCTACTAACTAAAAATAGGTAGAGCCATATAGTGATAAAAAACTGGGGGTCGTCTATGGTGCGTCAACAAAGTCAGCAGCTCAGTGAATGTTTTTTTTTATATTCTTTATTAAGCCATTCACCACTAAGGTTATGTCGGCTGAAGTACAAACACTGATGCCACGGCGTTTGAACTTCTTGTTATTCCATCGCCATGGTTACACCAACACCGCCAGCCGCTACAACCGAAGAACAACGAAATCGATGCTCCAATTCCTTGCTCTCTTCCTTGTTCTTCGGTTCGTTCCAGTTGAGGATCCAAATCTTATCCCAAAGCGAACATATTTAGCCAGTTTGGCATCACAACTGACTAAATATTCAGCCGAAAATAATTATTTGTATTTTCAACTTTCACTGAGCTGCTGACTTTGTTGACGCACCATAGACGACTGTCAGTGAATGTTGAAAATACAAATAATTATTTTCAACTGAATATTTAGTCAATTGTGATGTTTGCTTTGGAATCACATTTGGATCCTCTACTGGAACGAACCGAAGAACAAGGAAGAGCAGAATTGGAGCTTCGACTTCATTTTTCTTCGGTTGTAGCGGCTGGCAGAGTTGGTGTAACCATGGCGACGGAACAATAAGAAGTGCAAATGCCATGGCATCAGTGTTTGTACTTGAGCCGACGTAACCTTAGTGGTGAATGACTTATTAAAGAAAAAAATACTAAGACAGGCTAGAAGGTCTTCGTTACCACCATACAGCCGTTAAATAAACTTATTAAAAAAAATGATTTCATATTTTGGATTTATCTATAAATGCCACAGTATGATTTGATATTTCGGATTTTCACAAAAAAGCTAGGCATTTTGCGAAAACACGGAGAATTAGAGAAGGACAAAAGACAAAAAAAGAGAAACGCGTTTACGACCATTAACCCTTGCGGGGTAGTCAGAGGTTCAGGTTGCCATCCACGCAATTGCGGAGGTAGAAATTCTATGGACACCTCGAACCCACGTGTGGACCAGATAGTCAATACTCAATGTGACAGGTGGTAAGTCAAGTCGCTATTTACTCGTACAAACACTGACTATTACTGATTCGGGGATCAGGTAGGTTTCCTCACGATGTTTTCCGTCAGCGATGCATTTCGTAAATGTATTTTTATTACGAAAATGTACATGGAAATTCATTAAACTTCATTTCCATTGGTACATGCTCAAGCGGGATTTGAACCCTGTACCGACTGATACAGAGCCAAGCCCCAAACAATTGTAAGTATGATATTCTTAGTTATTTTAAATTGTGTTATATACATATTTAGAATCAGAAAAAAAGGCACATCTGCTCAATTTCTTGTAGAATTTGATCTTTAAGGAATTCGGAGATGCCATAGGCATACAACAGGCTTCCACACTATGAAGCAGTATGTGGCAAAAACTTTAATCCCAATTGTCTCAGTTTGACCAAAATGATAGATGTTTCCCTATGTATGCTATCCTATCACCTCACCTTTCCAAACCTAACGTAGACCGTTTCTCCAGCTTCCAAAATCATCACGTCATCATCCTCTAAAGAATCAACAGATTCAGGCACTTGATACACCCTTATATCAGTGGATGATGTGCCTTCAAGCTGTAACATACATATAATAATATTTGGACATTATTACACCAATTGAACTAGCTCCTTGCTAAGTACATTTAAGACTTGTGTTAAGGGTAAACGTATATGTAAGAAATGTATACTTATTATACATAGATAAATACATAATTTAACAAATATATACTTAATATAAATAGATAAATACATATATAGCATATGTAATCAACGACCAGACTGTAAAGCAGTAGAAAAGCGTAGTTCTCAACTCTGCCTCCACCAGGAATAGAACCAGGGACCTCACGATTAGCGTTCAGGCGTCTAACCGACCGCGCCACGGAGGACGTCATATATATATATACATTCACGTCCTTCAATCCCTTTCGCGGTGGACAGAACCTTGGAGATTTAGTATCTTCTAGGTCATTTTTTAGCATGAATATCGGGGATGCGATGTCATTATGGAACATTGGTGGCAAGGTTGCTAGCCCATCGCCCAATAGATTGCATAGAACCCTAGTCCCTTAGTCGCCTCCTGCGACATGGCGGGAAGAATGGTAGCTAGTTGGCATTCTTTTTAAGTCCCAGATTGGGAAAGAACAATATAAAACATATAACAATATATATTATTGTAGGACACTATTACACTAATTAAACTAGCCCCTTGCTAAGCACCTTAAAGAATTGAAGGTAATCAACGTGTATTTCATTAAATGTATTATTTTATAGATGCATATCTAGCATATATATAAATTCTACAAACACATACATTCGCGTCCTATAATATCCCTTTTGGGGTGGACAAAATCTTGGAGACATGAAAGAGCATTTATTTTTAAAGCGCCGCATTGCGTTTTTCGCTTGTCACAAAATTTAAACAGTTTTAGCATGGGTTTTCAACAAGGCTATGTTGGTTAATTTGGTATCAAGTTAAAGTAAATATATTGAATTTTAATAGAATAGTGATTAAATACAAACATATTTCGTACTTTTACCATAATATAATGAAATGTCGCACAAGGTGACTAATTTTAGCATGTCACACACGAAAACTGAAAATTCAATTTGATTTTTAACTTTATTTCAGAATTTAAGTCCAAATCATTGATTCTTTTTTAGAAATATTAGAATGTATATTTTAATAATTTATTGTATTTTAGGCTATGTTTCTTACAAAATAATTAAATAAAATCAATTTCATTACTTTAATTGATTTTGGTTATCCTCTTGTCTTTTTCGTAACAGTTTACAAAAATCAATGTTTAGAAATAAGTAAAAAATTTTAATTAATGATATTTTGGTTCTGTTTCAGATAAAATGCCTCTAACAAATTCAGAAAGGCAGAAAAAATATCGGGAAAAGGTTAAAAATAACCCTGAAAAATATAAATATTGGAATACACAATTATTAATACTTAAGCTATGTCTTAAGTATTAATAATTGTGTATTCATACACATGGAGGCCGCACGGGAGCAGACGCCCAGGCTGGCCGGCGCACAGTCGACGCTGAGTTGAGGGCGGCTGGGTTGAGTTGGAGGGACGCGGAGTGCAAGGCACAGGATAGGAGCGGTTGGCGACGTCTCACGAAGGCCCTTTGTACCACTGGGGTACCATAAGATGATGATGAAGCTATGTCTTTATTTTTGAATGTGTAGTTAGACGTTAATTTTAATAAAAATATCCTATTGCCAAATTTCTTCTTTTCTTTCATAATCACACACACCTTTCAATGATTCGCCATATCAGTCATCATAACTAGTGAAACAGCGACATCAAACGTTACATTGTCATTGTAAGCTGAACTCTAATTTGCTTTCACTCCACATAAATCAAAGCTCAGAATATACTGGCAATGTAACAACTGCACTGCTACAAATACTGTATTTTGCACCTATAGTGTTTTTTCTTTAAAATATTTCTTAACACGAAAGGGATCATTTAGAATGTTAGTAATTTATTTTATTTTAAGTTAAAGAAAAAAATGTACCTTAACGTTTTTTAGTTGTACTTATATGAATACTTTACTAAACAATGCTAAATAACCCCCTTTTGTATCTAGAAATGTATACGTATAAAATATACTTATATTTCATAGTTTTTTATACAGTGTAAACTTAGCCTTTCGATTCCGTTACGAGATTTTCCGTTACGAGATTTTCCGTTACTGTCACAAAAAAAAGACTATATTTTTTCAAATAAATGCTATAAATAAAAAGGTTTGCTCAGTTTAAACTTAAAAATAGTGAAGTAAATTTACATATTTATAATATATTACACGAATTTAAAAGATTAAAACGGTATTTTAATAATAAAACTAAAAAACTTGGCAACATTTGGCTGAATTGTAACGGAAACTCTAAGTTAGGACCTTTATTAAAGAAATTTAACATTTTGAAATAAAAAGGCTTTTCTTCATTGTTAAATAAACAGTATATCTTTACTTAGAACCACTTATCATCCATTTAATAATATAATTACAAGCATAAAGACCTAAAATACTGTCGTAACGGAAAAGACAAAAAATTATAGTCAATCCACATTAAATTACTTATAAAATCGAATTAATTAAAATTTTAATGCAATAATTGTTTAAATATGATACAATATAGTATAAAAGGTAAGGCTAAATCATTAAATTTAAAGTAAAACAAAGTTTATAAATAATCAACCCAAAAAATTTATGCGGCGCTTTAAAAATAAATACCACCCATAAGAATAAATACTGGGATTGTGATGTCAGGTGAATTAATCGTAACAGGTTGCTAGCCCATCGCCCAATAGATTCCATTTACCCCTAATCCCTAAAGCACCTTCTACGAAATTCCAGGAAGAACGGCAGCTTGTTAGCATTGTTTTTACGTCCCAGCTAGCGCGGGACTTAAATAAACGAAAAAACCATACCCTAAATAATCTTGTTTTAGTTTCTTCGTAATTGTCATTCCAATTCGTAGGTTGATAGTCCTTCGCAACACCACCCTTCAAGACGAGGAGAGAGCCTGAAATACACACACTCATTTCAATATGGCGTCTATCTGACTGTCATATGTCTTATTGGGCTGGCCCCTACGTAACCGCCCTCCCACTTCATCACTACATAGTATAAAACAAAGTCGCTTTATCTGTCCCTATGTCCCTTTGTATGCTTAAATCTTTGAAACTACGCAACGGATTTTGATGCGGTTTTTTTAATTGATAGAGTGATTCAAGAGGAAGGTTTATATGTATGATATAATAACATCCATAAAGAGTGGAGTAGGCTATATATTTTATACCCGCGCGAAGCCGGAGCGGGTCACTAGTGTAATTATATACATAAGTCTTTACTCGGTACTTTTTTGAGGTAGACACGACCGTGGAGATACGATATCTTTGAGAACATGTTTAGTGGAACTATCAGTGTCGTAATAGCATACATAACATACGCTTCACGAATTGTCTATATACACTTCCTTTTTAATTGTGACGGAGTAGTCATGATGTGGCTTGAATACCTATACATATACGAAATTTCGAAGGCAAGTTATGTATGAGCCCCTCAAAGTGTTTCACTAAAGACAGCACCCAACGTGATAGGTAGTGAGCCGTATCGCCGTATACAGGCACTGGCTATTCCGAAGCGCAGGCAGGTTTCCTCACGATGTTTCACGTAAAAGCATTCATTTGGAATATTAATCATTCGCTTCATTGACACTCCTACACACTCGGCGGTTATAGGTACCTTTCTTCAAACAATTAAGTATACATATAAGTGACGACTTCAGTGGCGCGATTGGTTAATCACCTGAACGCTAGTCGTGAGGTCTTGGGTTCCCCGATAGAGGCAGAGTTAAGAACTACGCTTTTCTTCTGCTTTACAGTCTGATCGTTAATTATATAATATGCTGTATATGTATTTATCTATGTATAATATGTATACACCTATAACCGCCGAGTGTATATAAGAAGTATAAGTGTCAATGAAGCGAAAGTGGTCTGTCAGTGGGACAAATGTGGATTCGTGATCTCGTCGGTCTTAAATGCACTTACCAAGGGGCTAGTTTAATTGGTGTAATAGTGTCCTAAATTATTATTATATACAAGTATACTATACCTTGGAATATGGCTAGAAAATGACCGCTCTCTTTTCCTTGAGGTACTTTGATTGTTTGTAGATTGTTGTTCTGAAATAATACAATATAATATACATTATATAAACATGTTCCTATGAGAAAGGTCCTAGGTTGAGTCCCGGCTCTGGCATGTACCTATGAATAAAATTTAAATATGTGTTTTTCATTTACGTACATAATTTACAGTCGCCATCGGTGAGGGAAAACATGGTGAGGAAACCTACCTATACTTCAATAGATGTAATAGCCAGTGCCTGTATACGGCGATACGGTTCACTACCTATCACGTCGGGTGCTGTCTATCTAGAGAAACGCGGGCTTCCAGACCTAACATGCTTTCGAAATTGTGGAGATGGGCACTCAAGCCTCTGACTACCCAGCAACAATATACAAACATCACCATTAACGTTCAGCGGTAGAGGTTCAAGAGTCCATTTCCGTAATTGCGGAGGTAGTGATTCTATGGCCACGTCAAACCCACGTGTTCACTAAATAATCAGTACTCAATGTGACAGGTGGTAAGCCATGTCGCCATTTACAAGCACTATTATTATTACCGGTTCCTAAGAATAGTTAGGTTTCCTTACGATACTTTTTCTCAATGTATTTCATACACATTGTATATTATTTGTTTGTATTTCTGCATATTTTTATTTTCATATACGTATACTATACATACACATACAATTTACAGGAGTAAACTCTTTGAAAGAAAACTCAAGCAACATAGAATTTTTCCATTGCAATACAAAATGTACAAAGATACTGCAGAAAATGATATATACTCACAACCTTCAATTCCTTTAAAGGTGGACAGATCCTGAGAAACTTATAGCATACCTATGGGGTTGTGATTCTATTGCATGTTCTTCTGTTATGTAATTTATTTGTAAATGTTATTATGATTTATGAATTTTAAGATTACTATTAATATCCTCTAGGTCACTTTTTAGCGTGAATATTGGGGCTCTGTTCGTCATATGCATCATTAGTGACAGGTTGCTTTACACAATATTACTCGTAGTAACTCTTTACGACATGCCGAGAAGATCGAAGATTAGTAGTATTCTTTTTACGTCTTAGACTAGCATGGGATTATTTATATGCTTTTATACCTCATCTTCAAGGTTGGATATGAATTCTTCGGCAGCTGCAATATTTTCTTCTGTCGTTTCAGAACCCTGAAAAACACAAACAATTCATATATGTATATAACCCTTTTCATGTATATGTATATGTATATATATATATATATATATATATATATATATATATATATATATATATATATATATATGTATATATATGTATTTACATACAAAGACAATAGACAAACGCGTTCACGATTAACCCTTGCCGCAATTGCGAAGATAGTAATTCTATGGCCACTTCGAACCCACTTGTTGAGCAGATATATTACGAATACATCAAATATTGTGGCGAGAAAAAACCTACTACCCCGCAAGGGTTAATGGTCGTGAACGCGTTTGTCTTTGTCCTTCTCTTGAGGGATTATGAATGTGAGTGTATATGTATGTTACCGGCCAAACCCGATTTCAGGACAAACTAGTTAGTTAGGACTTAGGATTAACTAGTAAGGTTAGGTTAGTAGGAAAAACTAGTTTGTCCTAACATCGGGTTTAACCGGTAACACACATACATACACATCACGCCTGATTCCCTGTAGAGGGGTAGGCAGAGATCACGGATCCCCATTTGTCCCACTGACAGACCACTTTCGCTTCATTGACACTCATACATCTTCACACACTCGGCGGTTATAGGTACTCCTAAGTCACTCTTTCAATATAGCGTCTATCTGACTGTTATATGTCTTATTGGGCCGGCCCCTACGTAACCGCTCTTCCACTAACATACACATCACTACATAGTATGAAACAAAGTCGCTTTCTCTGTCCCTATGTCCCTTTGTATGCTTAAATCTTTGAAACTACGCAACGGATTTTGATGCAATTTTTTTTTATAGATAAAGTGATTCAAGAGAAAGGTTTATATGTATAATAACATCCATTAAATAATGGAGTAGGCTATATATACTATACCCGTGCGAAGCCGGAGTGGGTCGCTAGTTAAAAGAATAAATAACATACGATCCAAAAATAGGCAATCTGTTTTCCTTCCGGACTGTTGTATTGAATAACATAAGCTTCCATCGTGAAAAGTATATTCTTGAAATCTTCACTAATATCTACTCCTTCATTTTCCGCGAATCTGTGAATGGATAAACTAAATTAGTTTCCACAACCTCCGTGGCGCGATCGGTTAACCACCTGAACGCTTATCGTGAGGTCCCGATTCCCGGTGGAGGCAGAGTTAACAACTACGCTTTTCTTCTGCTTTCCAGTCTGGTCGTTGATTATATAATATATATGCTATATATATGTATTTATCTATTTATATATAATAAGTATATATTTGTTAAATATACGTTGACTAGTACCTACCCTTAACACAAGTCTTAAATGTACTTACCTATCCCTGCTAGATGGACCGATGACCTGAAGAAGGTCGCTGGTAGAGGCTGGCTGAGAGCCACGAGTGATCGTGTTTTGTGTACTCTTGGGAAGGCCTACGTCCAGCAGTGGACTGACATAAGCTGATTGATAATGGGCGTTTGTGTATGTGGATGACATACCTGTGTACAGTTTTGTCTCCGTCACCGTTATCTGGTTTATACCCGTAGGCAGAGGCACTTTTGCCTATTAGCTTGATACTGGATTGCAAGTCTTCAGATGACGAATCCACTGTAATATTAATACATCAATCAATCAATCAATCAGCCTATGACAGTCCACTGCTGGACGTAGGCCTCCCCAAGGTAACGCCCCAAAACACGATCACTCGTGGCCCTTAGCCAACCACTACCAGCGACCTTTTTCAGGTCATCGGTCCATCTAGCAGGGGGGCGTCCTACACTACGTTTACCGAGACGCGGTCGCCATTCGAGAACATAATACTCATACTTAATAACGATACATAATATTTATATATACATAATGAGACAGAACGAGATATATTAATATATATTTATATATACATACATACATATATACGTCTGTTTCATTGTAGAGGAGTAAGCAGACATTACGGATCCCCATCTGTGCCGGTATGAGTCACTCGAAGCCCGCGTTTCACTAAAGACAGCACTCAACGTGATAGGTAGTAAACCGTATCGCCGTATTTAGGCACTGGCTATTATCTATCCTGAGGGATAGGCAGGTTTCCTAATGACGTTTTTTCTCATCTATATGTAAATAAAAAACATATATTTAAATTTCATTCATTGGTACATGCCAGAGCCGGAATTCGAACCTTTCTCATAAGAAGTAAGAGCTCTTACCCACTGGGCTACAGCCGCTTTTTATATAACTAGAATATAACTTATATACATTCAACTCCTCAGGCAGAATCTCGAAGATATAATATCCAAGGTCACTTTATTGAAAATATAATGAGGTTCTGATGTTACATAGAACATAAGCAATATCAAATGATTTGCCACTTTTAATTTTTACGTTACATGAAACATAGATGGCACTGTAATTATAATTTGATTTTTATATTATATTCTTCGCTCCTATTAGTAGCATGGTGATGTTATATAGCCTAAAGCCTTCCTCAATAAATGGTCTATCTAACACAAAAGAAATGTTTGAATTCGAACCAGTAGTTCCTGAGATAAGCGCGTTCAAACAAACTCTTCAGCTTTATAATATTAGAATAGCTTGGTGACAAGTTTATAGGCAATCACCCAATAGATTCCACTATCCCTAGTACCTTAGTCGCCTTCTACGACATGCCAGGAAGAACAGCAGCTAGTATGCATTCTTTTGCGTCCCATGCTGGCACGTGATGAGTATAGTTTTTTCATTATATTCATGAAAAAATAAAAAGACATGTATGCGCCACTCGAAGCTCGCGTTTCACTAGATAGACAGCACCCAACGTGATAAGTAGTGAACCGTATCGCCGTATACAGGCACTGGCTAATAAATGACCAAGGAGATCTTTGCATGTCTTCAAGGTTCTGTTCATCCCAGCGGCGATTAAAGAACATGAATATATATACATATATTAAATGAATATTATTTCGGCTATGCTTTATTCTTACCCAGCGTAGATTGAGTCCAGACGATTCCACTGCTATAGTTGTCCCAAGCGTCGAAGTATTGAACGAAGCCCGTGCTCTCTTTGCCTTCACTCACTTTGGTTACATGGAGCTGTAGAAAGGCATATAATTATAAACATCACTACATAGTATAAAACAAAGTCGCTTTCTTTGTCCCTATGTCCCTTTGTATGCTTAAATCTTTGAAACTACGCAACGGATTTTGATGCGGTTTTCTTTAATATATAGAGTGATTCAAGAGAAAGGTTTATATGTATAATGACATCCTGTAAATAGTGGAGTAGGCTATATATTTTATACCCGTGCAAAGCCGGAGCGGGTCACTAGTACAATATAAAAGGATTCTATAAAGCCATAGTGGAAGGTAGAGTTGGACGGGGTAGGCCGCGCAGAACATATACAGATCAAATTGGAGACATTCTTCTCAATCGTGAAGAACAGAAGTATTACATACATACATATATTCACGCCTCTACGTCATTTTCGTTCGAAAGGGGATAGGCAGACTATTAGGCCACCTGGAACGGGTGACCAATCTCTTGCTTCACTCACACCTATCAACCTTCTCATACATGCTCTTCTGTTCTTCACGCTACACCCGCCTTGAGAAGAATGTTTCAAAAATCAGTATTCTTTTACTTGTAGTCTCTTACGACATAAGTAAGAAACGCAGATATTAATAAATAATTTAGGTTCTCATTTCAATATTATGGCGGGGTAGTCAGAGGCTTGAATGCCCGTCTCCGAAATTTCGAAGGCATGTTAGGTATGGGTCACTCGAAGCCCGCGTATCACTAGATGGACAGCACCCAACGTGATAGGTAGTGAACCGTATCGCCGTATATAGGCACTGACTATTACCTATCCTGAGGGATAGGCAGGTTTCCTCACCGTTAGCGACTGTAAATTATGTACGTAAATAAAACATTTTTAAATTTCATTCATTGGTACATGCCAGAGTCGGGATTCGAACCTAGGACCTTTCTCATACGAAGTCCGAGGTCTTACCCACTGGGCTACAGCCGCTATAATAAAAAAGGGAGTGTGTAAACACAACTCGTGAAGCGTATGTATGTATGTATGCATTTAGGTACCAATTTAAATACTAACCCAGGTAGGATACCCCTTGATCTCCAAATACTTTTGGGTGATGTCATAGTAACCATTCTTGACAGTCTCTTCCACGGCAGAGCCGAGCCAGACGAAAATGCCAGAATCTGGGGTGTCAAGTATGTACATTTCCTGAAAAAAGAGCCATGAATATATTTACAAAGACAAACGCGTTCTCGACCATTAAATCTCGGTAGTTAGAGGCTCAGGTGTTTTATTAATTTCTATGTAATTTTTCGTAATAAAAACACATTTACGAAATGCATCGAATATTACGGTCAGGGAAAACATCACATTCACCTGTCACAATGAGTACTGGGCCCTTACTCCACTAATTCATTATAGCCACAATATTACTTCAATATCGATACTGTGGCACTTCAGTAGCCGTAATTTGACTCTTTTGGCACTCCACTAACAAATTTTGGCCACTGAGGGGCTATCGAACTACATCTGCGTCTGAAGTACAAAAAAAGCTACTCAACCAATCAAACGTCAGTCAATGTCAGTTCAATATCCTTATATTTGTACTCCACTATTGACATTTCCATACTTGAGTGGCCACTGAAGCACCACTGACACGCTATTGAGGCACAAGTGTGGCTGTCAAAATATTAGCAGGGTGCCACTTTTACGGCCGAGACGCAGAAGTATCGCAATAGCGACGCAGTTGAGTGGCTGTCAAAGTTAATTAGTGGAGTAAGGGCCCTGACTATCTGGTTCACACGTGGGTTCGAGGCGGCAATAGAATCAATAATTTTGCCATTGTGAAGGTAAACACACGAACCTCTAACTACCTCACAAAGGCAATGCTTGTGATATGTTTAAGAAGGGATAAAAAATTTACAGAATGATAGTTGTAAGGTTATGGCACAAAAAGACAGAGACCAACGCGTTCACGACCATTAACCCTTGTTAGTCAGAGGTTCAGGTGTCCTTCACCGCAATTGCGGAGGTAGTAATTCTATAGCCACTTCGAACCCAAGTGTTGACCAGATAGACAGTACTCAATGTGACAGGTGGAAAGCTATGTCGCCATTTACAAGCGCTAACTATTACTTGTTCGGGAAATAGGTAGGTTTCGTCATGATGTTTTACCTCATCGTAATATTCGATACATTACGTAAATGTATTTTTATTACGAAAATGTACATAGAAATTAATTAAACTTCATTTACATTGGTACAAACTCAAGCGATTTGAGCTCTGTACCCACTGATACAGAGTCAAGCCCCAAACAACTGAGTTACGTCGAATAACTGATAATTAATGTAATTTGTAAGTTTTATACAGTATAGTTTATATAGTATAGTTTTATATGCTACATAGATATATGAAACTTACACTTGACTGTAAAATACTCTGTTTGAACGGTTTGTTCACTGGCACAAGTTCAATATCGTCTCCTGGCAGGATCTTGTATAGATATACTTCCGTTTCACTCCTTTCGTAAACCTGCAAGATCGAAAAGATTATATGTTTAATCGACACATCAGGGCCTAAGTTTCTCCCAATGCTTTTATTTTATTATTTCAATTCACGTCAGTAATAAGATGAAATTGTTAATAGAATAGCGATAGCTGCTTTGCTACCATCAATGGTGAAATAAGACTACTATCCACTAACAACTTTACACCGTTACTGAAGTGATGCTGTACTATGATTTAGTAATAATGCGTATAATTTAGCAGACTTGGGCCCCAGAAAAATAGTTATAAAAAATTTTGTTTACGTTTGAGACTAACATGACGTGATCAATATGAATAATTGTGTAAGAGCTGAAAAATAATATAAACAGACATATGTATATATATAATAATATTTGGACATTTTTACACCAATTGAACTAGCCCCTTGGTAAGTTCATTTAAGACTTGTGTTAAGCGTACTAGTCAACGTATATTTAACAAATACATACTTATTATACATTGATAAATACATATATAGCATATATAATCAACGACCAGACTGGAAAGCAGTAGAAAAGCGTAGTTCTTAACTCTGCCTCCACTGGGAATCGAACCCAGGACCTCTCGATTAGCGTTCCGACGGCTAACCGATCGCGCAACGGAGGTCGTCTTATTAGTCTTATTATTCGAGATTAATTATATAAAGGATTATGAAGATAAAATATTATGAAGATTTACGTTAAAGTATATTTGCTTTTAAGATTAATAACTAACGGGAATTATCGAGTAAGTTTTTATGTAATAAAGTTACCTTTATTACTAAACCGACGTTAGTTGAGTCTGCCCGTGACCATGGCTGCTGCAACGTAGCCGAAACGTCGGGTAAATAAAGGTAACTTTATTATATAAAAACTTACGCGATAAGTCCCGTTTAGTTATTAATCATGATTATAAATCGCGAATCTCTTCACTACATAGTATAAAAACTAAGTAGCTTTCTTTGTCCCTATGTCCCTTTGTATGCTTCAATCTTTGAAACTACGTATCGGATTTTGATGCGGTTTTTTTAATAGATAGAGTGATTCAAGAGGAAGGTTTATTTGTATAATAACATCCATTAAATAGTGAAGTAGGCTATATATTTTATACTCGTGCGAAGCTGGAGCGAGTCACTAGTTATTATATAAAAACTTACGCGATAAGTCCCGTTAGTTATTAATCATGAGTATAAATCGCGAATCTACATACATACATACACATCACGCCTGATTCCCTGTAGAGGGGTAGGCAGAAATCGCGAATCTCTTAAAAATATATTTAATAATAATAATAATAATAAAGCATTTATTTACAGCCACAAAAACATACACAATACAAATATTTTACAAATCAAACTTACAAACTAGGGGGTATAGCTTGTGCATGTTATTGTCGCAGCAAAAAGGTTCTAACTCAGCTGGGTATGTTACGTTTGGTGACAAACGCAACGCTGATATTATGTTAGAACCAACAAGAGGGCAATATTAACAATAAGAGCTTAATAAACATACATATTAATAAGTGTGAACTGTAAATAAAATATTGTGTTACGTATTGTAATAACATATTGAAAATATACAGTACATAAATGTTTTTTAATGTTTACATTATGTGTACAATACATATATCTACAAATACATACAATACAGAGATATATAACGTAAAATATTAAAACATTAAAGTGTCACAAACACATGTCATTGTCCAGTCAACACAGTGCAGCGGCCGGATCGAGGGGCAACGTTGGGAGCACACGCCTCCTTTTGCTGGCTGAGGAAATGTTCTCTGAGTAACTGTTTAAGCCTTGGCTTAGATGTTACTCGCCTCATCGGTGGGGGGATGTTATTCCAGCACTTAGAGGCGGCGTACTTGAAAGCACCCCTGAAGGCAGTGGTGCGGTGTCGGGGCAAAACAAGCGGCGGCACACAAGCGCGGGATGACTTAAAATGCTGGGATCGCCACGTTAGTTTTTTGAATAAGTATTGCGGTTGTTTAGTGTGAATGATATCAAAGAGTAGGCAACTAAGAAGTAGTTTTTGTCGGTTTTCAATGTTAAGTAGTCTGTAACTATTCAAGAATGGTGAAACATGGGTTCGGGGTGGAACGGGGAAACAGTAACGGGCACAAGCATTCTGCACACGCTGCAAAAGCCCACGAGTTTTCTTGTACAGGCACGGGCCGTACGCTGTCAAGGCATAATTGAGCTTGGACAATACCAAAGTCTCGCAAAGCCTGACCCGCAAGTCTACACTCAGAAACCCCCGACACTGATATAAAACCCGCAAACGATGGATATATTTGCTTTTAGGCTGTCATAATCTTTAGATATATGGCGTCGTATTATAAATAATACATACATACATACTCTACAGGGAATCAGGCGTGATATGTATGTTCTAAAGGTATGTTACTCACATCTTCTTCCAATCTCTCCACAACTTCTGCCAAAGAGCCTGAACCAAGAGCCTCGAAGAACTTCTCAATATCTTCTTCAGAAGAAAATTCATCTATGAAAGAAATAACACACATATATATACATTTACGACCTTTATTCCCTATCGGGGTGGACAGAACGTTCGAGATATGAAAACTATATCACTTTGTAGAATATATATTGGGGTTGTCATATAAAAATGGAACATTGATGGCAATTGCTATCCTATCCTACAACAGATTTACTATTAATTTAATTGCCGTATATAGGCACTGGCTATTACCTATCCCGAGGGATAAGCAGTTTTCCTCACGATGTTTTTCCTCACCATTAGCGACTGTAAATAATGTAGTAAATGGAAAGCACATTAAAATTTCATTCATTGGTACATGATTCGAGTCTAGTTTCTGGCTTGTTTTTGTACATTTGCATTTGTATTTTTATTGTACAAAAGAATACAAGTACATACATGGTACATTTCTCAAAGGAAGTTAGAGGTCTTATACTCACTCGGCTACAGCTGTTTCTTATTCTGTCTTACCTATAATCTCAATAGTCGCTCTTCCATTATGGTCATCATCCCTCAGCTTGTTAGCCACACTGATGATCTTCCTCCGCTGCGCCGCTTTGGCAGACGATGGCATTAAAACGAAAATGTCATGTTCCACTTCCAATATGAAACACAACTCGCGGCAGAGGCTTGAGAATTCAGCTGGAACCTGTTCACGAAAGCAAAGTTAACCAAAGCGGTTCTCGAATGGCGACCGCGTCTCGGTAATCGTAGTGTAGGACGCCCCCCTGCAAGGACCGATGACCTGAAAAAGGTCGCTGGTAGTGGTTGGCTGAGGACCATGATCGTGTTTTGTGGCGTAACCTTGGAGAGGTTTACGTCCAGCAGTGGACTGACATAGGCTGATTGATTGACTGTTTACGAAGTCTATATTAATAATATTTTGGACATTATTACACTAATTGAACTAGTCCCTTGGTAAATTTAAGACTTGTTAAGGGTACTAGTCAACGTATATTTAACAAAAATACATACGCTTCACGACTTGTGTAGATACCCTCTTTTTTATTGCAGTAGGGTAGTTTCAGGTTAGAGTGCCCATCTCCGAAATTTGCAGGCATTTTAGACCTATTTTAGATAGTGAACCCTAAAGGGTTCTACAGACACTCGCCGAGCTGGACGCCTTTTGAGATTACCACAACTAGCTGTGTGATAACATGTTTTAATTAATCCGAAATGATTTTTTAGTGTATATTAATTTTATTGATTATGATTTTATTTATTTAGGTATGGGTCACTCAAAGCCGGCGTTTCATTAGATAAACAGCACCTAACGTGATAGGTAGTGAACCGTATCGCCGTTTATAGGCACTGGTTACCTCACGATGTTATCCTCGCCGTTAGTGACTGCAAATTATGTACGTATATTATTTTTAAATTTCATTCATAAATTCATGCTAGAGCCGGGGTTCGAACCTAGGACTTCTAATAAGAAGTCAGAAGACTTGCCCACTAGGTTAAAGCCGCATAAAATAATCCTATTAAGAAATAAAACATTTTAAATCGCTAACATTACTTTCGATTGATGTATAGATATTAATAAAATGCAATTTTATCAAATAATTTCTGAGAATCACAAACTTTGATTAGATATAATATTGATTCATAGATTATATTATTTTATGATCAATCGTATAATGATGTAAGAATTAAAATAATGTCGAAAATAAATGACATAAGCCGACCTCCGTGGCGCGATTGGTTAAGCATCTGAACGCTAATCGTGAGGTCCCGATTCCCGGTGGAGGCAGAGTTAACAACTACGCTTTTCTTCTGCTTTCCAGCCTGGTTGTTGATTATATATGATATATATGTATTTATCTATGTATAATAAGTTGTATATTTGTTAAATATACGTTGACTATTAACACACGTCTTAAATGTACGTAGCCAGAGGATAGTTCAATTGATTTAATAATTCAACAATATTATCAGTCGTCTATGGTGCGTCAACAAAGTCAGCCTGAGCTCAGTGAAAGTTGAAAATACAAATAATTATTTTCGGCTGAATATTTAGTCAATTGTGATGCCAAACTGGCTAAATATGTTCGCTTTGGGATAAGATTTGGATCCTCAACTGGAACGAACCGAAGAACAAGGAAGAGAGCAAGGAATTGGAGCATCGATTTCGTTTTTCTTCGGTTGTAGCGGCTGGTGGCGTTGGCGTTACCATGGCGATGGAATACCAAGAAGTTCAAACGCCGTGGCATCAGTGTTTGTACTTCAGCCGACATAACCTTAGTGGTGAATGGTATAATAAAGAATTAAAAAAAAAAGAACAAAAAAAAACAATATTATCATGTATGAGGAGGTTAACGGGTGTGAGTGAAGCAAAGGAGTTTCACGCCTCTACGTTCCCAACGGTATAGGCAGAGACTATTAGGCCACCTGGAACGGGTGACAAATCTCTTGCTTCACTCACACCCATTAACCTTCTCATACATGCTCTTCTGTTCTTCACACTACATATACCTTGAGAAGAATGTCTCTAATTTTATCAGTATAAGTTCTACGTGGCCTACTCCGTCCAACTTTACCTTCCACTTTGGCTTTATAGATTACTTAAACTTATACTATAGTTAAATTCTTACTCCAATATAAATACATTTACGAAATACATCGAATACTACGGTGAGGGAAAACATCGTGAGGAAACCTACCTGTTCCCCGACAGGTAATCGTTGCTTGTATGCGACATGGCTTACCACATTGAGTACTGCTTAGTCAACATGTAGGTTCGAGGTGGCCATAGAATTACTTTGGCAAATACGGAGATGGGAATGTGAACCTCTGACTAAGGTAAAGGATAATGATCGAAAAGCGTTTGTCTGTTTTTAATTTAATACTTACTTCAATAATCCTCATATTATCGCAGCCAGTCAACTTCAATAGTCTTTTTTCCGCACCAGCGTTTGTGGTGACAGTGTTGAAGCCAGATTCTGTGCCGCCTTCCAAGTATCTTATGGCTGAAAAAACATTACAGACATTATTACACCAATTGAACTAGTCCCTTGGTAAGTTCATTTAAGACTTGCGTTAAGGGTACTAGTCAAAGTATATTTAAGAAACATATTATATATAGATATTATATAGTGGCTGTAGCCGAGTGGGTAAAAAGCTTCTTATGAGAAAGGTCCTAGGTTTGAATCCCGGCTCTGACATGCATCAATGAATGAAATTTAATATGTACATATTTATCATTAACGTACAATTTTTAGTTGCTAACGGTGAGGGAAACCATCGTGAGGAAATCTGCCTATCCCTCGGGATAGGTAATAGCCAGTGCCTGTATACGACGATACTGTTCACTACCTATCACGTTGGGTGCTGTCTTTAGTTATGTTAACTTAGAGAAACAAATAAAAAAAAGAACTTTCACGACCATTGAGAGGTTGAAGGTTCGGGTGTTCATTTCCGCAATCGCGGAAATACATACATACATATACTTCCCCGTTTCTACTCATATCACTGATCCTATTCCTTTGTGTCTTTAAGCCACTTTCGTTTCTGACATCCATATACACCTCCTCAAACACACTCGGCGGTTATAAGTATACAAAATTTTACATAAATACATGCACATTACGCCTGAATCCCTATAGAGGGGTAGGCAGAGAACACGATTCCCCATTTGTCCCACTGACAGACCACTTTCCCCTTCAAACATACACCTCCTCATACACACTCGGCGGTTATAGCTTCACCACGAACCAAATATAAAGAGGAACCGGCGAAAGGAGCGATCCCCGTTACGCGGTGCGGAGTCCAAATGGCGTGTTATAATTGGTTCGGAGTCTAAAAATGTTTAGTAGAAAGAAGATACCTGATTTGATTGGTTGTAATATCTCCCGTCCATCCCGCGTACCTCGTTTCACCCCGCGTAATGCCACGCTAGTTTCCGTACAAATATTGCGTAAGGCGTCCTCTTATTCATTACTCAATGAGCTTCACTTACCAGAATTAATAAAGGTAATTTTATTATATATAAAACTAATTTATTATTAATTTTATTATATAAAAGGTAATTTTATTATAAGACATATAACAGTCAGATAGACGCTATATTGAAAAAAGGTGACGTTAGGAGTACCTATAACCGCCGAGAATGTATGAGAGGATGTATGAATGTCAGTGAAGCGAAAGTGGTCTGTCAGTGGGACAAATGGGGATCCGTGATCTCTGCCTACTCCTCTACAGGGAATCAGGCGTGATGTGTATGTATGTATATAAAAACTTACGCAATAAGTCCCGTTAGTTATTAAACATGAGTATAAACCGCGAATCTCTTAAAACTGTAATTGACTTACCAGGTTTGAAATAACCCAAGAACTTGGCAGATTCATGACCCTGTACTTCCCTGTGATGGACAGCGCTACCATTAAGCATGTTATCGAGGGCAATAGACAGAATTGCGGCTGCACCCACTTTGTCCTGTGATGAGGCGGACCCAAGCCAGAAATGGAGGTCGTGGTTCAAGGGGGATGAGGAAGTGGGTTGTGTGGTCTGGAACATACATACATATCATACAATCTATTTATTTATTTATTCAACTCAACAGCACATTAAAAAACATACACGAATATGTTTATAATACTAAAATAATAATAAAAAAGAATGAGTTACATTTTATTTATTGAAACATTTTGCAGAACGTTAAGCATATAAATTTAAGGTAAAATATTAACAGATATTGCAATATATAATTAAAACATCAAGTAAAGACAATCATGACTCAACAAAAAATGGGTTTTATCCTTTAATCCCTTTCAGGGTGGATATAACTTCGGAGGTATAATATTTCCTAGGTCGCTTTTTAGCATGAATGTTAGGGTTGTGATTAAGACTATTGGTGACAGGTTGCTAGTCTATCGTCTAAAAGATTTCATTGACCCGTAGTCTAAAAATTTTGATAAAGATATAAATACGAAAGATTTTAGGTTGTGATGTCATATGGAAACTGCTGTCAGGTTGCTACTCCATCGCTCAGTAGATTCCATTGTCCTATACTCCCTTTATAAGACATGCTGGGAAGAATGGCAGGTAATTAGTATTCTTTTATACTACGGTGAAGGAAAACATCGTAAGGAAACCAGGTGTTCCCCGAACAAGTAATAGTTAGTAGTTAGTACTTGTAAATGGCGACATGGCTGATGTTTGGTTTAGTCATTTTGTTCTAGGATCAGGTCTTATGCTAACTGGGACTTAAAAAGCATGCTAAGACAAACAACAAAAGACATACACGTTCACAACCATTAACCCTTGCGGGGTAGTCAGGTTCAGGTGTCTATTTCCGCAATTGCGAAGGTAGTAATTCTATGCCCACCTCGAACCCACGTGTTGACCAGATAGTCAGTACTCAATGTGACAGGTGGTAAGCCATGTCGCCATTTACAAGCACTAACTATTACCTGTTCGGGAAACAGGTAGTTTCCTCACGATGTTTTCCCTCACCGTAGTATTCATTGGAATTATTTTAAATTCGGGTTGAATAGAAACTCGGTGAAAAAATATATCTCAAGTCGCTTTTCAAGAAATGATATTGATATGTTTGATAGTTCATATGTTTATCCATTAGCCCCTAACGACATGGGAAGATTTTTAACGTCCCATAACTAGTATGATGTTACCTGTAGAACTATATAAGAATTTCCATTATAGAATGTTCCATAGATTTTTTCTTCTACTGGTACTGGCTCGAAATTCTGAAAGTAATCAACAAATTACATACTTGTGAAGCAAAATTCAAAAGCTCAGTTGTTTGGGGCTTTACTCTGTATCAGTGGGTACAGGGTTCAAATCCCGCTTGAGCATGTACCAATGGAAATGAAGTATAATGAATTTCTATGTACATTTTCGTAATAAAAATACATTTACGAAATGCATTGTATACTACGGTGAGAGAAAACATGGTGAGGAAACCTACCTGTTCCCCGAACATGTAATAGTTAGTGTTTGTAAATGGCGACATGGCTTACCACCTGTCACATTGAGTACTGACTATCTGGTCAACACGAGGGTTCGAGGTGGCCATAGAATTACTACCTTCTCGATTGCTGAGATAAGGATTAGGTTTGGCATATATAACATCACGCTGCAACCTTTAGAATACAAGAAGATGGAAGAAAAAGAAAGTCAAAACATTTGCCTGACACTGGTTGTCTCTTAGCATTGAAGTTCTATTTGGTTCGGAAGCCCTGGCTCGGAGAAGAACCAACAAGAAACTCCGGCTTTCAGGATTTTTTGCCCAGTGCCAGTAACAAAAACAAATTATAAAGGAACATAATTATCTATGCACATATATGTAGCTTAGATGCACTCATTGCCAACCCTGAGCATCGGCAAGGTAGTCTTTCTGTGTGGTATAGTTCAAAACTAAGCTAATAAATAGATTATATGAAACTTTTCGTTTAATTTCAATGTAAAGTTATTCCATAGGTCTGCCATGTCTCTACAGCATAGTGCCTACGTAAGTTGTATGAACAGTCAACAAGTGCAGTCCCAGTAACTTTTTATAAGGTTTAAGTTTATAAGAACAAAAGACAATATTTGTCATTTTAAAACTGGCGCCACTATGCATTGTCATGGCCACCATACGTTCATGTGCTTCGAAATTATATTGTCTTTGTTCTTCTAAATGTAAACCTTATAAAAAGTTACTGGAATTGCACCTGTAGCATTGACTGTACATATATACATATATGTAGGTACTATATAAAATTCACAACACTTTACTTACATCAATATTCCATATTTCAGTCCCTGGTTCTTTACCGGCACTCGAAAAGGCCTCGTGTTCCATTTTTAAATAAAAAATATGTAAAACTAAAACTAGAATAAAATTTACTAAATATTCATATACAAAAATCACTATTTTTCACTAAAATAGCACTACATAGAACTACGTTCAATAATGTTATGTTATAATTTTTGGTTACTCATAATATTTTATCGCTTATCCGATAATGTGACTCATTATTTGATAATATGCCAATCTTATCTTATCATGTAAAGGTTAGCCGATTGTATCTAAAGCAGTCTGCGAGTCTGGGATTCGTTAAAATGAAACTATGTGCCTGTGTTTCCGAATCGGGTGCTGCCGGAGGACCAGTGATGCCTAGCTGCATCGTATACTGAGGCAGCACCTTTTCACTGCATCAAAGTTTTCCTATTAGTTGTTTAATGTTTGTGTTTATGTAAATGTCATATAAAGTGTTTTCTGTAGTGCAAGTTAGGTATGGGTCATTCGAAGCCCGCGTATCATATAGATAGACAGCACCCAACGTGATAGGTAGTGAACCGTACTGTAAATTATGTACGTAAATGAAAAACAAATTTAAATTTCATTCATTGGTACATGCCAGAGTCGGGATTCGAACCTAGGGCCTTTCTCATACGAAGTCCGAGGTCTTACCCACTGGGCTACACATGTTTTCCCTCACCGTAGTATTCTGTGTATTTCGCAAATGTAGTTTTACGAAAATGTCTTTAGAAAGAAAGAAAAAACTTTATTCACTACATAACATAAAAACACAAACAGTAAAAAGGTGCTGCCTCAGTATACGATGCAGCTAGACTACATCACTGGTCCTCCGGCAGCACCCGATTCAGAAACTGTCACAAGCTATAAATAACAAACATACACAAAATAAATTATTTATAATAAACATTGTGACAAATACAGATGTAATACTTACTCATACATAAAATTGATACACTATAATTCATAATCATACTTTACTTTACGAGTGTCTTTACGATGTTGTTTCGCTAATATATTACTTATTCCGAAATTGTATATAAAATCAGAAAACATAATTGGCTTAGGTTTGAACCCCGTACCCACTGATACAGAGTCAAGCTCCGAACAACTAAGCTATTAACTAGTTAAGTTAGGAGAGACTGTAGCCGAGTGGGTAAAACCTTTGACTTCTTATGAGAATGGTCCTAAGTTCGAATTCCGACTCTGGTTACTAATGAGTTAAGATGTGTTTTTCATTTACGTACATAATTAACAGTCGCCAACGGTGAGGGAAAACATTGCGAAGAAACCTGACTATCCCTGGGATAAGTTATATAGCCAGGGCCTAAATACGGCGATACGGTTCATTAACTATCACGTTGGGTACAGTCTTTAGTGAATCGCGGGCTTCGAGAGACCCATACCTAAAATGCCTTCGAAATTTCTCAAGCCTCGGACTACCGCGCCACAATTAAAAAGGGAGTGTGTATACACAAGTAATTTACATAATAAGACATAATAATAATAATATTTTAGGGCATTATTACACCAATTGAACTAGCACCTTGGTAAGTTCATTTAAGACTTGTGTTAAGGGTACTAGTCAACGTATATTTAACAAATAAATATACATACATACACATCACGCCTGATTCCCTCTAGGAGGGTAAGCAGAGATCACGGATTCCCATTTGTCCCACTGACAGACCACTTTCCCTTCATTAACACGCATACACACTCGGCGGTTATAAGTACCTTAACAAAAGTCTAAAATGAACTTACTAAGCCACAAAAAAGGGAGTGTGTATACACAAGTCGTGAAGCGTCGTCTATCTAGTGATACGCGGGCTTCGAATGAACCATACCCATATCTAACATGCCTTCGAAATTTCGAAAATCGCCACTCAAGCCTCTAACTACCGCGCCATAATAAAAAAGGGAGTGTGCATACACAAGTTGTGAAGCGTATCATCATCATCATCAGCCTGTCTGAATCCACTGTTGGACATAGGCCTCCCCCAAATGACGCCACTTCTCCCTGTCAGTGGCCGTTTGCATCCATTCGATGCCAGCCAACCTGCGCAGGTCGTCTTCCCACCTTGCCGGGGGGCGCCCCACACTACGTTTACTGAGACGCGGTCTCCACTCTAGGACTTTTTTGCTACAGCGACCATCAGTCCTTCTGCATACGTGACCAGCCCAACTCCACTTCAGCGTGCTAATTCTTTTTATTTATTTATTTAAAGTAGATGCTCACGACAAGTTGCAGTCAATACAAACAATAATTAGTAGTTTCACACTGTGTAGGCTGGACTACATCTCTAATGTGAGCATACAGCTTGCAATATACTAAACAAAAGCTTGCAATATAAAAAAACAAATCAAATCATGCAGATTGAGTACATACATCAAACTTATAATTAAGCACGATAATAATTACTAAATAACTAATATACTCGTAATAACAATAAACTATAACAAAAAAAAAACAACAATAACGAGAACGAAATTACATACCATAACTATTTCATACAATTTTATAATTCGTTGTCAATTTCCAGGATGCTCTGAATACTCTTATTCAGATGTAGCAAGTTTGGATCATAAAAAATCTTTTCATAATGTCGGTAACTTTAGTTCTCTGGCGTATCACCTCATTTCTGATGCGATCCACCAGAGAAACCCCGAGCATCTTCCGCTCCATAGCACGCTGAGCGACCTTGAATTTGTGGGCTAATCCCGCAGTGAGTGTCCACTTCTCAGATCCGTACGTCATAACGGGGAGCACACACTGATTGAAAACCTTAGTTTTCAGGCATTGTGGTAAAGACGACGTGAGAACATGCCTTAGCCTTCCAAAGGCTGCCCATCCCAGCTGTATTCTTCTGTCCGCCTCCCTTTCGAAGTTGTTTCTTCCAAGCTGTATAATTTGGCCTAAATAAGTGTATTGGGAAACAACTTCTACGGGAGTGCCCCCAAGGGCAACCGGTCTCGGGACTACCAAATCATTAAACATGATTTTGGTTTTTTTTAAATTCATCCCGAGTCCGATGCGTCGAGAAGCAGCATCTAGTTCGGACAGCATTTCCTCCAGATCCTGCAGCGACTCTGCCATCAGGACGATATCGTCAGCAAAGCGGAGGTGCGAGATGTATTCCCCATTTATATTTATTCCCCGTTCAACCTAATCCAACGTTTTGAAGACATCTTCCAGTGCACTCGAGAACAGTTTCGGGGACATAACATCCCCCTGTCTGACACCTCTCTGCAACTGGATAGGTTTCGTGCCGTGGCTTTGGAGTTGAACGGTCATCATGGCGGAATCATAGATATGTCTCAGCACACTCACGTATCGCCAGTCGACTTGAGATCGCTGCAAGGATTCCATGACTGCCCAGGTCTCGACCGAGTCAAAGGCTTTCTCATAGTCTCTGTATCATAGTCATAGTCTCATAGTCTCTTCAGTTTTCTGTATAACTTGCCTCAGCGTGTGGATATGGTCCATGGTACTAAAGCCCCGTCGAAAGCGTGAAGCGTATGTATGTATGTAATTTCGTCAGATATAAATACATTGATGTCAAGTACGCCTATACAATACGCTCTTGGATTCCTGCCTATTCTTACGAGAAAGGGGTCGTAATAGTAATTGTGTTCAAGGTTAAACCAATAGGTGCATGAACTTTATTTCGTCATGTACACTTGAGTGCATGAAAAACGGATACTTATATTATCCTAATAAATATGTGGCAGGATGATTTACGCTGCCCCCGACGAACACTATCGTAATAGGAAAAAAACAATTTTACACCAGCAACTAAAAACTGAATATCTTAAAAACTATCAAATCTACAATAAACATATTTATACCAAATATAGAGGGTATTATTACACTAAATTTTAAATAATTTTTTTGTAAGAAAATTTGTATCTAAATGAGATATTTAAGAAAATGTCTATTACTGAAATATAACTATGGTGAATATTAACGCAAACTAACTTTACGATAGTGATCGACGGAAATCACTAAACTGTATTGCTATAGTAATCGTGCGCTACGATATTGTTTCGTGATACGTATGCAACACTGATATGTAATATATCACTCGAACAATATCGTAAGAGTAGTTTACTCTATAATGTTGGCTTTTGAGATTCGGTAATAGCCTTTTGCGTTATAATTTCCTAATGTGTTGTCCATTGAATAAAAACATAAAGATCATTACTCAATGCATAAATCCAAAAGTATTCATTGCCCAACCTTAAAAATTTACTCTATGGCGTAATACGATGGTGTGGATACGAATATTCAATAAAACCGATTCTATGGTAAGAGCGAATACGATAGTGTTCGTCGGAGGCAGCGATTTGATATTTTGGGTTTTTGCAAACAACCTAGGCATTTTACGAAAACACGCATAATTAGATAATGGGAATTGATTCCTCTCAACCCTTGTATAACAAATCTACTATTACAAAAGGGATTCGCTTCTGGCGCTTCGCTCGGCTTGTGTGTTGTTTGTCATATTATACTTACCTAACCCACTTAACTTTCTGTTGATAGGTAACATAAGGATAAGGAATGATCACCAATGTCTAATTTTCCGTGTTCTCGCAAAATGCCTAGGTTTTTTGCAAAAATCCGAAATATCAATTTATCCTGCTACATATATGTATATACATTAATGCATACATATCACCTCCGTTTCATTACTCTACCACATAAATCATGGAACGACATTTGTTTCGACAAATGACAAACCACTTCCGCTTCATTGACGTTCTGACATCTTATACTCATACATAAATACAAATGACGCCTGATTCCCTATAGGCAAAGATCACGGATCGATAAATACCATGTACACAAATGCTTAGTAAAATTCTTCATGTACTTTTCGAGATATAATCGAAAACTTATGGAATAGCGACAGAAATATAACGCGACAATAAATTGGATGTAAATTAAATAGACTTTTCTTTAATTACCTACATAAAGACATTTAAGATACCCAACAAAAGTCTGTTTGTATTCAACATAAGTACAAGTACAGTACATTCATTGAAAGTGAAAACATTTGCCTGACACTGGTTGTCTCTTAGCATTGAAATTCTACCGTCAGTAAATGAAGTATTAAAAGAACACCGAATAAATTTGTCCCGAAGTGTACTATTCTAAAGATTAGAACAAACCTAACCATTGCCAATTTCACTCACAGATACATTTGGTTAGTGTTAGACCTAACTACAGCCTATAAACCTACCTATCTACCTTTCTTCACGAAATAAAAAGTGGAATACCCAGAAAATGTAAGTACATTATTCTCAAGGGTGTACGTAGGGAAGAATAGAAGAGCATGTATGAGAAGGTTAATGGGTGTGAGCAAAGCAAGGGAAATTACTATGGATCGTTTCAGGTGACGATTGATAGTCTCTGCTTATCCCGTTGGGGATGTAGAGGCGTGAATATATATGTATGTAAGTAATTTTTTTCGCTTCATTGACTTTTTTTAATGCACCAACGGTAAGAGAAAACATCGTGAGGAAACCTACCTGTTTCCCGAACAGGTAATAGTTAGTGCATGTAAATGGCGACATGGCTTACCACCTGTCACATTGAGTACTGACTATCAACATGTAAGTTCGATATGGCCATAGAATTAATAACTCCTATATTGCGGAGATGAATACATAAGGGTCGGTCATGAAAATAAGCGTTTGTTCTTTACATTTTTCCCGGTTGTGGTAAATGATTTAAGCTTCTGATATCCATGCATCTTCTTATATATTTGTGATCTCCGTGGCGCGAACGGTTAACCACCTGAACGCTACTCGTGAGGTCCTGATTCCCGGTGGAGGCAGAATTAAGAACTACTCTTTTCGTGTGCTTATCTATAAAATCTCCTTGGTAACTTTTGTTATTAATATTAGGACTGTGATGGCATTCATATGGAATATTGGTTGCTAGCCCATCGCCCAATAAATTCCATAGATCCCTCATCCCTTAGTCGTTAGTCTATACGTACTTATTTCTTTTTTATATTTTTCTGTTTCTCAAAATTTTCCCTAGATGGAGCAAGTAATCCTTTCAAAACAGAACGAGGATCAGCAATGGGGCTTTCGTTTATGCGGCGGCGCTGAATATAATCTACCTTTAACGGTTATTAAGGTAAGTTTTCACATACATACATACACATCATACCGGATTCCCTGTAGAGGGATAGGCAAAGATTACAAATCCTCATCTGTCCCGATCCTTATACACCACTTTCGCTTCATTGACACTCATACACACTCGGCGGTGATAGTCAATCAGATAGACGACATATTGAAAAAGACTGATGTTATAAGTAATAGATATGTTCAGACAAAACTTGACAAATACTTAAACTTAATATGATTCAAAACAAACATACATACATTCACGTCCTTTAATCCCTTTCGGGTTGGACAGAACCTCGGAGACACGATGATATCTCCTAGGTTACCTTTTCAGCATGAATATTGGGGCGACAGGTTGCTAGCCCATCGCCCAATAGTTTCCATTTACCCTTTTCCCTTAGTCGCCTCCTACGACATGCCGGGAAGAACGGCAGCTAGTTAGCATTCTTTTTACGTCCCAGATAGCGCGGGACAACAGTTTTGTTTGTAGTTGAAACATTGAATGTTAAGCATTTCTTATGTATAACTTCTTTAGTTTAGTAGTTTGTCCACCAAAGTGTGGTTTTAATCGTATCATTATAGAATCAAACTTTCAAACGTACAAGAATATGTCATATATATATGTATGTATATAGTACGGCAAACCAAAACATTCGTGTGCATCTGGATTGAGGGCCCATTTTTCAAATATTGGACGAGATCGAGATAAAACTCACAGGGCATTTAGTGAAGAATTAGTAAAACCTATTACATTTATTCTTAATTTTTTTCAACTTGAAACAAAACAGTTATTGTCAAAAAACTTGAGCCCTCAATCCAGATGCACACAATGTATTCCCTCGCCGTAACTCTCTGTCACTATAGTTAGCATTAGTTTAAATAGAAAGCCCATTGCCAAAGAATTTGGTTTGAACTCGCCAATGTATTTTTAGATTGCACAACCATATGTCAATGTCAATCATTAATTAAAAATAAAAATAAACTGTACTAGTCTGTCAATCAATCGATTAGCCGATGTCAGTCCACTGCTGGACGTAGGCCTCCCCAAGAGTACGCCACAAAACACGATCACTCGTGGCCCTCAGCCAACCACTACCAGCGAACTTTTTCAGGTCATCGGTCCACCTAGCAGGGAATCCTACACTACGTTTACCGGGACGCGATCGCTATTCGAGAACCACTTTGCTCCAACGGTCGTCGGTTCTGCGACAGACGTGACCAGCCCGCTGCTACTTCAGCTTGCAACATCGATAGACAATGTCTACGACTTTGGTTCTCTGCCGGATAATCTCGTTCCGGACTCTGTCCCTTAACGTGATACCCAGCATCGAACATTCCATTGCTCGCTGAGCGACATGTAATCGGTGAACTAGTCTGTGAATAGTATTTAATAAGGTTGGGCATGGCAAAAGAGGCATGAAAGTAGAATCATTTCCGTCGAAATGCGGTCATGGAGAAGCATGTCAGGAGCGACATTGAATGATAGAATTAAAAATAGTGTGATAAGGGAAGGTTGCAGTTTGAAAGAAGATGCTAACAATAAAAAGGGCATGCTTCGATGGTTTGGACATATTATGGAGATGAATGATAGTAGATTGATAAAAGGAATATACATGTGGGTGAAGTGGAAGGGCGGTTATTTAGGGGCCGGTCCAATAAGACACATGAGAGTCAGATAGTAAAATATTAAACAGAGTGACGTTAAAAACAACTATAACCACAGTGCTAGTATGAAGCGAAAGTGGTCTGTTAGGATGTCATTTTATTTGTCGGGAATGGAACCTTCAACCTACTGATTCAGAGTCTATCCCAACCACTGAGCTACATCGAAATCATATGTACGTCATATAGTAAATATATACATACTCGGCGGTTATGGGTACATCTAACATCACCTATTTTCATGGCGTCTATCTAACCCTCATATGTCTCATTGAGCCGGCCCCTACGTAACCGCCCTTTTACTTCACCCACATATATTCCTTTTGTCAATCTACTATCATTGATAATTCGTGATCTCTACCTTCCCCTCTTTAGAGAAACGGACGTGATGTGTATCCATCTATCTATCTATGTATGTTTTAAGGATTTAGGATTATCATTTAAACTTGACATATCATACTGCACTATTGATATGGACTAGCAACCTGTCATATTATTAATGCTATCACATCCCAGATAGTAAAACTAAAAGTGACCGAAAAAATATTTTATCCGATTTCACTAAAATGCATATAAATTTTGTGTTTGTATGAGGTGTATGAATGTCAATGAAACGAAGTTTGGTAGGATATAGACAAATGCATACATACACATCACACCTGATTCCCTGTAAAGAGGTAGGCAGGGATCACGGATCCCCATTTGTCCCACTGACAGAACACTTTCGCTTCATTGATACTCATACATCTTCTCATACACACTCGGCGGTTATAGGTACTTCTAACGTCACTCTTTTTCAATAAACCGTCTATCTGTCTGTCATATGTCTTAATGGGCCGGTCCCTACATCTCTCTGTATGGAAACGGGAGTGATGTGTATGTCTGCATTTATAATATTTTATAGTATTTCAAAAACTTTTATGTAGATTATCACACTAAAATTACGACACTTATGCATTATTTCTGTGGTGAGGGAAAACATCTTTGGGAAATTAATTTTAATATTGTGCTGTCTATCTAGTGAAACACGGGCTTTGAGTGGCTCATACACAAGTCGTGAAGCGTATGTATGTATGGAACGTACTTTTTGCCTGATAGTCAGCATTAAACGTGATATTCTGGCTATTATGCTGTTGACCTATTAGGTTTAAGCCTATTTTGTTATATACCACCTCTAAATATAACAATAAAAAACAAACGCGTTCACGACCATTAACCCTTACGGGGTAATCAGAGGTTCAGGTGTCCATCTCCGCAATTGCAAAGGTAGTAATTCTATGCCCACCTCGAACCCACGTTAACCAGATAGTCAGTACTCAATGTGACAGGTGGTAAGCCATATCGCCATTTACGAGCACTAAACATTACCTGTTCGGAGAACATGTAGGTTTCCTCACAATGTTTTCCCTCACCGTAGTATTCGACGCATTTCGCATGTATTTTTATTACCAACTCAAATATGAAGCGTATGTTTATATTACAGGTAAACCAATCCACTCCAGCCCACAAGTTTTTAAAAGAAGGCGATATAGTCATCGAACTGAACGGGAAACCAACCTCCAAGCTGAATAGTCAGGATATCCACTACATCATCACTGGCACCGGACAGCGTCTGGACATGAAGGTGAAACGGTGAGGGTGAAGAATTGACAACTTACATACATATTCATGTCTCTACGTCCCCAACGGAATAGGTCAAGACTATTGAGCCACCTGGAACGGGTGACAAATCACTTGCTTCACTCACACCCATTAACATTCTTACATGCTCTTCTGTTCTTCACTACGTACACCCGCCTTGAGAATGTCTGCAATGATCTGTATAAGTTATAGCGGCCTACCCCGCCCAATTCTACCTTCCACTTTGGCTTTTTAGATTCCTTTATAAACATACATTTGCGAATTGCACCAACTACGGTGAGAGAAAACATTAAGAGGAAACCTACTTATTCATCGTACCAGTAACAGTCAGTGCTTGTAAATGGCGACATGGCTTACCAGCTGTCACATTGAGTACTCACTATCAGATACCGAAACAAAAGACAAGCGTTCACGACCATTAACGCTTGTTCTGTTGTGGTAGTTAGAAATTCAGGTATCCATCGTCGCAATTGCAAAGGTAGTAATTCTAAAGCCACCTCAAACCCACGTGTTGACCAAGTCAGTACTCATTGTGACAGGTGGTAAGTCATGTCGCCATTTAAAAGCACTAACTATTGCCTGTTCAGGGAACAGGTAGGTTTCCTCACGATATTTTCCCTCACCGTAATATTTTTTTAAGGAAAATGTACATAGAAATTTATTAAACTTCATTTCCATTCGTTTCTGCTCAAGCGGGATTTGAACCCTGTACCCACTGATACAGAGCCAAGCCCCAAACAACTGAGCTACACCAAATACCTTATTGTACATGCTTAATAAATTTATTCGATTCCCAATCCATTTACTGACCTACACTTGCTTTAAAGAAACATTACATGACTCATTGTAGTGAGAAAGACAATCAATCAATACACAAAATAAAGGTGCCGATCGATCGCAATCATTGGCACCTACACTCACCCTTGACACACCGATTGGCAATAGATTAAGTATAGTATAGATCTACGTATAGTATAGATCAATATAGATCCAGTATAGATCGTCAGTGCGCCTCCGACTACATGAGAAAACGAAATTAAAACTTCGACAATCGGTCTCTAAATTTAAATAAAACGACTTTTTTACATATTTTTTAAAGGCTTGTGGGTCAAAAAAAGTGTTTTAGGAAAGTAGTTTCGTAAAATGAGATTTTACCTGGTCTATAAAGAACAGTAAGTTATAGTTTTATTCTATTTTAGTGTTTACTAGTATAGATTTTTTAGAAGGAAATATGATAGTGATTTTGGAATGAAATTAGATACCTCGATACTCGTCACATTTGTTGCTGGCTATTTAGGTCCCAAGTCGATTAAAGCTTTTTTGCAAAATATCAGTTAAATATAACTTTAGTACAGCGTGTGTAAGTTGATCGTGGAATATCAAAAGTGACAATCGCCATTTTAAGTCGAAATATGACTAGAGTACCCGCCACATACGGTGGCAGTTGGAGGCGTCGCCACAGTCGCGTAATCCAGTGTTGCCAGTAAACACGCCAAAACTAGCACTCACTGTGCCATACGGCTCGATACATTATATTGAGGTTTCATTTGTAACGATCTTTGGTTGCAGAGCTATAAACTCAAATAAAACAAATTAATATATCTAAGTCAAAATATGTTTATTTAAAATAGGCCCTATCACAAGCTCTCTTTGAATGTTATCTTATGATCTAAGTATAACAACAATAAAGATTATTATTTTTATAATTAACAAACATAAAGATTACAAAGAAAGTGAGCAGTGTGCCAGTTTTTCCTTAACAATAATTATGATCCCTATCGCCTAACGTGGTAAACGGTAAAAAGTGGCTTTGTCCAGCTATCCTCAAAATAAAGATTTTTGCTTCTTAGCCACTCTTGCATCTCAGATTTTCGTGACGATATTGTTGGCAAACTTGGAACTAAATTTGTCGTTTCCGCCATTGGGTGTTATTTTGTTGTTGTTTACTGTTTGTGCTTGATTCGATTTAATTCAACAGTGAATTATGCAACTGCGGCGACGCCTTCATCTGCCATAATATATTCAAAATTATAAATATCACAAGCTCTCTTTGAAAGTTATCTTATGATCTAAGTATAAATTAAAAAAACTATTTCAAACATGGCACTGAGCATTGTCTTTACATATTTTTTACCGAGGTTAGATTAGCGGAGACCCTAGCTTGGAGAAGAACTAACAAGAAACTCCGGAAATCAATTTATTATAATCACCCTTAACAAACATAAAAATTACAAAGAGTGGGCAAAAAACACAACGCTGGTAATACTAAATTTACCTTTCATACAAAATAACACGCAATTGCGGAAACGTCAAATTTAGTTCCAAGTTTGGCTACTGCCACCGTATGTGGCGGGTACTCTAGGTAATTCACTACCAAGTTCACACTAATGTTGGATAAAGCCATAAATTCAGTTCATCGCATTTATAGAGTTTTGAATTATATAACTTTGATTAAAGCAATAATATTAGAAAAATTAATAAATTATTTACAATCGTAATTTTTAACATAAATTACTTTTATTGAATTAAATAAAACATATGAATTGATTTTTAACTTAAATAACTTCTTATTGAATGAATTATAAATGATATAAATTGCTACCTGCTCTTTTTTAAATCATATCATAAGAATTGAATAAACACAATGTTTCTATAGAATCAAACACTAATATAACACCGTTATTTATGTAAAAAGAATGCTAACTAGATATCGTTCAACCGTTTATCGTAGGACGCGGCTAAAGGACTACTGGTCAATGGAAATTATTGGGTGATAGGCTAGCAACCTGTCACCAATATTCCTCATAACATCACATCCCACATGTTAAAGTGACGGGGAGATAATACCGTCTGTCGAAGGTTATATCCACCCGAAAAGGAATAAAAACGTGAATAGGCTTTCCAAAGTTTTGTACCATACATACATACAAATCACACCCGATTCCCTGTAGAGCGGTAGTTAGAGATCACGGATCCCCATTTGACAAGCCACTTTCGCTTCATTGACACTCATACACTTTCTCAAACACACGGCGGTGATAGGTACTTCTAATGTCACCATTTTCAATATGGCGTCTATCGGACTGTCAAATCTCCCATTGGGCCGACCCCTACTTAACTTCTTATAATATTAATATGATCATCATCATCAGCCTGTATCAATCTACTGGTGGACATAGGCCTCCCACAAATGACGCCACTTCTCCCTGTCAGTGGCCGTTCGCATCCATTCGATGCCGGCCAACTTGCGCAGGTCGTCTTCCCACCTTGCCGGGGGCGCCCCGCACTACCTTTACTGAGACGCGGTCTCCACTTTTGGACTTTGTTGCTCCAGCGACCATCAGTCCTTCTGCATATGTGACAATAATATAACTGCTAATGACCTTTATTTCTATCTTTCCAGCGGCCAATACGAGCCTGTTCTTGATGACCAGGACGACGACGACGTATTAGATGAGGACTACGACCCACAAGCGTACAATGAGGTACAGGTCCCCACACCACACTTACAAGTCCCTGCTGAACCCAACGAATTTAGCTTCAAGCCTCTCGACGTTATTTCGCGAGAGAACACTGTATCTCCTTTCCAACCTACACTGAAACCCTACCGACCCTTTTCTACAGAACCTATTGAAGATGTGCCTCCGGTAGAGAACCCTATTATCCTCAATCCTGACTACCATGATATATTTGGAGAGATCACTGAGGATTTGCTGCCGAAAACCAAGTTTAAGCTTCCAATTTCGCAACAATATAATCCGGAATATGGAAAAGAAAAAGCTGTGAGTTCAACTCCAGTTTCGAGTTTGTATCAAGACGGTTGTGAGTTTAAGAATCTGTCAGATGGTTTGAATCAAAGTATGGATGCTTCAAGTACGGTATTCGCACAAAATACAGGACTTTACTCTAGTTTCATGCAAGGTTTCCAACAAAATGCGAGTGAAAGTATATACAGTAGTACGTTACAGAATGTAGCGGTTAGCTGCCAGCAAATGTTTGTTAAAGATCTGGATTTTACGTCTAGTGTAAACAAAGATGTTACCTTGGAAACTGCACAGAATTTAAATGTTAATGCTGAATGTAATTTAGAATCTGTGGAAAATATAGCTACGAATATTGTTGATGAAAGTATTAGCAAGGCTGTGTCGACAACAGAAAATATACTTAACGAAATGAGAGCGGAACAAAAAGATACATCTTCTATTTCAACAACAGTTTGTGAAACAAAATCGGAAAATATAGAGCAAACAGAAGAGACTCAATCTCAAAAAGTCACTTCTGAATCTACAGAAGCTACTTTGAGTAAGATAGAAGAATCAAAGAAAGAGGTAGACGAACACGTTTTGCTGTCCGAACACAAAAATACTGCACGCGAAGAACTAGCCAGCACAATAACAAGTGGAACTGTAAAACGATTATCTGCTAATTTTGATAAAGAAGAGGAATGTAAGTCAGAAAGTTCTAAAAACATTGAAACGTGTGACACGAACATAATAGAATCGAATAAAGTCAAAGAAGTACAAAAGGAGTTTGAAAGAAAAGCTGAAATTAGCAAACAGGAAACTGTATCAAAAGCGAAAACGAGTAGAAGCGAAGATGTATCTGTAAACAGACAGAAGACGTCCAATTTAAGTACCAATCAAACTTCAAGTAGAACTAGTAAAACTGAAAGTAGGAACGTTGATTCGAGGTCCCAAGCTTATACAATGGGCTTGCAAACTATACCCAAAATAAGAGGACGGTTACATTCTTCATACCACTACGATTTGTTATTAAAAACCTTCTTTCTTCACTTAACAGATGTAATGGTAGCATTATCTAGAATTTTATTAACACAACCAGTTTTTGATCAAGAGAAGGAAAGTGTAGAGAAGGTAAATGTACAGAGAGAAGTCGTGGAGAATGTCACAGTGGAACAATCGCGAGTAGATCAGACGGTAAGTGTGGAGGAAAAGAAGAATATATTTGAAGAAAAATTGGTAGAAGCACGACGTGGTTCCCAAGAAAATAAAGTAGCTACGAAGATGGATTATACTGAAGATAAAGATTACGTGTCTTTTGATGAGAAAAAAGATATCATTGAAGAAAAGTTGACCGGATCTAGAAAGAGTTCCTTGGATAAAGCAACGACAGAAAGTGCCGAGAGCATGACGGAAAAACATAGAATATCAGGCTCAAAAATGGCTCAAATGTTCAACCAATCAGAAGAACTGACTCAAAAAATGGCGGCAGTTATTTCTGAGTTTCAAGTTAAGAGTGGAATAGAAGAATCAGTGGAAACAAAAGAAGAGGTAGTTACGAAAGAAGAATGTGTCCAGGAATCATCTGAGACGGAAACAAGAGTGACTGAATCGAGCTACAAACAAGAGGAGGTTGTAGAAGAAATGACTTCTGAAGTTACAGAAACTAAAATGGAGAGTAAAGAAGAAGTAGTTGAATCTCATGTATCCGAAGATGTATCAACGGAATTTCAAGGTGATGAACTAGTGTATACGGCTACAGTAACCGCACCAACTTATTCTAATAACACGTATTCAGAATCACAACTACAACAATACGAAACTTCTTATGAAAGTTGCCAAGTCCAAGAAAGTTTTGTTGCGAGGAAAACGGAAAATTTTGAATCCTCTTCAATTATTGAGCAAACAGACACCACGGATTTTAATTCAAGCGATATAAAAGAAACGTTTGTTCTGCCCAAACCAAAAACGCCATCGCCACAGACTGAGAACACAGAATCAACCGTAACAATACTCAAAGAAGTGGGTGAAATACTAAAAAGTACTCAAATACAATCTGAAACATCCAAAGTATGTTCGACGATGGAACAAACGACAGAACAAAAGAACTTTACGTCACCAAAAGCACCAACTCCTTTCTCCCTATCACCAAAACAAGTTACCCCACCAAAGTGCGTAACCCCACCAAAATCTGTGACCCCAACGAAACCGAAAACCCCACCGACCCCTCTTACTGACGAATACATGTTCCGACTCGACTGCCCGCGACCCCCTGACACGGGAATAGTGTTGGAAGATAGTCCAGAAAAGGAATGTGACCAAAAAGATGTTAGAAAGAAACTGGTACCTCATATTGAAACGACCATAGAAAGAATTGTGTACACTCCACCTTTAGCTTCGCCCGTTGAGGCCAAGCAGTTAGATTTTACGCAAAGTGTAAATGCTAGTGAAACGGGAATACAGGTGAATAAGGTAAGTTGAAATGATTATGTAACAATATAAATACAAGTCGGTGTTTTAAAGAGTATTTATATTCACGGAGATTTGAGGTATAGTTTTGATTTTGCCAGAGATTTAATTTACCTTATGTTCTTAACTACAGTAATGGTCTTTGGCCACATGAAACCACACTTTTTAACTGGTAAACGCATGTACGGACTAACGTATTAATGGTGCTTGAAATTACATAAGAAAAAAAAACACTTCATTCACAAAGACACAACACCAACAATGAAACAAACGTAAGGCAACAATTTGATGGAAAAAAGGGGTGTGGCGTACACTGGCCCCGGCTCCGTGCGAATGAGAATCACATAAGCATCTCAATTGATAACACCTAACTACGACAAGTGTCAGCTTTCGAGGTAAGCAACCTACATAATATGTTACTAATGAGTGTGCAATGATTAATCAAGTGACATTTTGCATTCCTACCTATCCTACCCGTAATGACATACGGTGGCGGGACGTGGAATATGACAGTCGGGATGGCTCACCGATTACGTGTCGTTAAGCGAGCAATGGAACGTTTGGTGCTGGGTATATCGCGTTAAGGGACAGAGTCCGGAACGAGATAATCCGACAGAGAACCAAAGTCGTAGACATTGTCTATCGACATTGCAAACTGAAGTGGCAGTGAGCCTGCCACGTCTGTCGAAGAACCGACCGACCGAACCGACAACGGTCGTCCGTTGGAGCAAAGCGGTTCTCGAATGGCGACCGCGTCGGGGTAAACGAAGTGTAGGACGCCCCCCTGCAAGGACCGATGACCTGAAAAAGGTCGCTGGTCCAGCGATGGAATGGCATAGACTGATTGATTGAACCTGCATAATATCTTATTAATTAGCGTAAAGGATTAATTAACTGACATTTTGCATTTGCGTAACGACGAAGCAAAAGAAAATGACCCATGATTAGGTAGTGATTTGTAAGTTTGTTGGGTCCAATGGAAGTTTGTTAGTTTTCTTGGCCCCTCCAGCCAGGGTCCAAACGCTAAGGTTGGCCTTCAAAATTTCGGAGATGGGTTATGACTCAACTGTGACTATCCCACTTCAATAAAAAAGGGAATGAGTACACATAAGTCGTGAAGCGTATTTTTATGTTATGTTTGTCAATACCTATAACTCGCAAATCTAATAAATAAAATTGTCATTAATTGCAATTATTACTTATCGGAGAATTATTGTAACATATGTGTATAAAGGTAACGTATTTGAGACACAGGTGATGGGTTCACGACTGTTCAGGGATCTTAAAAACTTTAAGATTGAATAAAGACAAGTAATATTTTTTTTAGCGAATATAATCTAAAAGCATATTTTTCTCTAAAGGTACAGATTGATCGAAGATTTGAGAAACGTATTCACGAAAATAGATAATCTTTCTGGACGAATCCCATACATTTAGATTTCAATATTCCATACATTTAATTTCAATGTTACTGTAGAGCAAAAAAAGGAATTGATTAATAAAATATAATAATTTATTAGTATAATATTAATCTACGGTGTACTACGGTGAGGGAAAACATCGTGAGAAGACCTACCTGTTCCCCAAACAGGTAATACTCGGTGCTTGTAAATGGCGACATGGCTTACTACCTGTCACATTGAGTACTGACTATCTGGTCAACACGTGGGTGCAAGGTGGCCATAGAATTACTAGCTTCACAATTGTGGAGATGCATACCTGAACCTCTGACTACCCCCGCAAGGGTAAATGGTCGTGAACGCGTTTGTTTTGTTTGTCTAATAAAATATTTAAGATAATTTACTAGTTCATCCCCTAGAATATTTTGGGTAAATAGGCTACCTGCTGTAGTCATTCTATTCTATCATAACAATTATTTTCTTTACAGGATGACATTAAGGAAATCCAAAGAAAATCATCGCTTCTCACATCGGCCATTGACGAAACCATCAAAAGCATCGAACAGTACAAGGAGCAGGTCGCCAAAGACACCAGCACATCACAAAACACCCAAACACAAAGCACGATAACCAACTTCGATTCGTCAGCGATTACTACTGCCATCTTTGCTCAAACCAGTGAAATTATTACGAAGGTGTGTCAGGAAGATTCAAGGAGGGCTGATGAACCGATTCCGGGGTATAGGCCGGTGAATTTCAATCCTGATGAAGCTAAGAGTGAGAGCGTCAGTCCTCCATCGGGTTTTAGAAGTGTGAGGTTGAGTGTTTTGGAACAAGTAAGTATTGATGCTATAGTTATTTTTAAATAATAATAATACTTGGTCATTATTACACCAATTAAACTAGCCCCTTGGTAAGTTCATTTAAGACTTGTGTTAAGGGTACTAGTCAACGTATATTTAAGAAGTATATACATAATATACATAGATAAATACATATATAGCATATACAAGTAACGACCAGACTGGAAAACAGTAGAAAAGCGTAGTTCTTAACTCTGCCTCCACCGGGAATCGAACCCGGGACCTCACGATTAGCGTCCCGGCGGCTAACCGATCGCGCCACGGAGGTCGTCAAATAGTCATATGCAATAGTCTTCCCGCGACCACGGCCTATGCAACTGGGTCGAAACGTCGGGCAAAATAAAGGTAATCAGATACCTTTATTAATTTACCGTGATATGACCCGGTCTCTCAAAGTAAATAAAATATTGATGCAATCTTGCATATGTTTTCGGATGATCTGGGGTCCTATTCCACTAATGCTTTTTGTACAATATCAGTACAATAACACTTCAGTTACAGTGTGACGTTGTTTTTGGAGCAGACGAATGACAAATTTTGGCCATTTTTAAGGCGTAATTTAACACTTTTGGTTTTATATCAATTGTGAAATTTGATACTTTGGCTAATCCACTAGCAACTAAACACAATTACTGAAGTGATATTGAATAATGATTGTGCTCAAACGCATTAGTATACTTGGGCCCTGATTGTTAGACTCTTCGCAAAGATACTAGGTACATTGGAAAGATAAGGATAGTAAGACATAGTCAGTTAGGAAAATTCAAACCATTCATATCATTGCAAAACGAAACGTTAAATTTTAAGTAATAACAACTTACCTAACTTTTTTGACTCTAGACAGATGTTAGGTTCAAAGTTAAGTAAGATTCACGACCATTAACCCTCGCCGGGTAGTTTACGTACATAATTTACAGTCGCTAACGGTGAGGGAAAACATCGTGAGGAAACCTGCCTATCCCTCAGGATAGGTAATAGTCAGTGCCTATATACGGCGATACGGTTCACTACCTATCACGTTGGGTGCTGTCTATATATAATCTAATTATAGTAATACGCGGGCTTCGAATGACCCATACCTAACATGCCTTCGAAATTTCTGAGATGGGCATTCAAGCCTCTGACTACCCCACCGTAATAAAAAAGGGAGTGTGTATACACAAGTCGTGAAGCGTATGTTTATGTGTAATCCTATGGCAACCTCGAACCAACGTGTTACCATATATTTAATCCTAATAATTTCTCGCCTCCTACGACATGCCGGGAAGAACGGCAGCTAGTTAGCATTCTTTTTACGTTCCAGACTAGTTAATGGAATGTTCAAGACAAAAGACGAAAATGGCCTATTAATTGAAATTCGTAAAAATCTGTACCTTTATACGTCAGTACGGTTTACAACCTGTCACATTGAGTACTGACTATCTGGTTAACACGTGGGTTCGAGGTGGCCATAGTATTACTACCTCCGCAATTGCGGAGATGGACACCTGAACCTCTGACTGAATTTGGTGGTTTATCACGATTATACGAAATAGCGTTGCATAATTTTTGCTAAGCCCTTTTTAAAGGAATCCTGGTATGTATGTTTGTAAATGTATTAAAATAATATTGTTTGTTTAGGAATCCACAGCACAGCAAATGTACGATAGTAGCAATACAGAAGAGATTAAAAGACCTGGAACCAACCTAGGTATTGTGGACGGCCTGCAGCAGATTATAATGGACGACAAAACAGCTGGTAAATAAATAATAATATTATTACGAAATAAAAGTAAACGGTATTATAGTGGCTCTAGACCGAAAAAGATAAACAGTTCGTTCGAAAGATAAACAGGCTACTAGCCTAGCAACAAGATGTAAAATAAGCTTCCATAGTCTATGAAGAGCATACCTCTAGACAAATTTAAAGTTGGCACTAAAGTGACATTATTGGCAAAGGTCTGCTATAAAATAAAAGACAAAAAGTGTGGCGTACCCTTGGGGAGGCCTACGTCCAGCAGTGAACTAATAATATATGTTGTTTTTGATTGATTGAAGAGGTGAAAAGGAATAATAATTTTCATTTTTTATTTCAGAAGTGATAGGCAAGCCTGGCATGAGACATGATTCTGTGACCGAAATAGTTCAAACTGACATGATGCGGGAAGCCCATGTTATGGGGTGAGTTAACTATACATACAATATAGTAATAGTTTTAAGAGATTCACGATTTACACTCATGATTAATAACTAACGGGACTTATCTGCGGTGCTGCGGTGGAGGCGAAGCAATATGAATCGTCAGTCTGCCCATGACCATGGCTGCTGCAACATAGCCGAAACCTCGGGTTAATAAAGGTAACTTGATTATATAAAAACTTACGCGATAAGTCCTGTTAGTTATTAATCATACAATATAGCACACATACATTCACACAAGTATTCAATTGTGTATGAGAAGATGAGTGTCAATGATGCGAAAGTACTCTGTCAGGATCGGAACAAATGGGGATCCGTGATCTGCCTAACCCTCTACAGGGAATAAGGCGTGATGTATCTGTATGTATGGGAAGTTAGAAGTACTTTTTACCGCTGAAACTATGAAATGTGTGAACCATTAATTAGCCCCTAGTCTCTTATTCGACACACCGGAAAGTACGGTAGCTAGTTAGCATTCTACAAAATACATCCTACATCCCAGACCAGCACAGGATTTATTTTATTAATATAGCTTGAAAAATATCCGTACTACACTGTATTAATAAAGATAAATATGTACAAATTGAAACATAAAAAAAACTTTAATCTAACAAAAAGTTAATATTTACACAGCGCCACTAGTGTACCGAATTTAGAACCCAGAAGAAAAAGCCCCCAGCACAATTATATTTAAATTAATTATAAGTTTTACACACTAAGGTTTCTCAACCCCATTTTTCCCACACAGCCTGTCCCGCGTCATAGGTTCCCACATGCATCGACCTGGTGAGAACGAGGGATTTGAAGATAAAGCTTTGATTAAACCGACCATCGACAAGCTCAAAGACTCCGCCGTCATTAAGGCTTTGAATGAAGAGATCATTGAAAAGGTCGCTAAGAAGGTTAGTTATATGATTAATAATACATACTAATATTATAAAGCTGAAGAGTTTGTTTGTTTGAACGCGCTAATCTCAGGAACTACTAATTCGAATTCGAAAATTCGCTGTGGAGGGAGGCAGTGTTAATAACTACGCCTTTCTTCTGCTTTCCAGTCAGATTGTTGATTATATATACATGCTATATGTGTTGACAGGGAGAAGTGGCGTCATTTGGAGAGGCCTATGTCCTACAATGGATTACTACAGGCTGATGATGATGATTATGTTTAGATTCACCGGCTCAGGCGGAGGATTGGCGTTGTGGGCTTTGTCCTGCAACATATGCTGAGCCTGGGCCCTTTCACAGTGACAGTGCAGTTTCTTGTTTATTGTAATAATTGTAAATGTAAATGTTTTTGTATCTGTGCTGTGTTTTGAGAATATTTTTTTTTATATTCTATTCTATTATCCACAGAACGAAGAAAAAGAGCTTAGAGAACGCATGGAGGCTTTTATAAAGAAGGAGAAGACTACGACCTTCTTGCAGAAACCTGCGAGGCCAGTTCCCGCTGCCCGGTTCGGTTACTCAGGATGGAGGTCTCAGGATCAGAAGAAAGATGTAAGTAGATCTATGTATTATAGTTTTAAGATTAGATTAGATTTATTTATTACACTGCAACAATGTCACATAAAAATAAAATACAATTAATGCATGTCCAAAGTTAAAAATAAAATGAAAATGTCAAAAATGAAATAAAAATAATAATAATGTCACTGATAGTATATGTATATAAAAATAATTAGTATATAACAATTTTAAAATACGATGAGTACATCAATCCTCTTTCGTCATATACTCTTTTACAGAGTAAAACGCACTTTCCAGCAAGAATTTCCTCAGTCGGTGGCAGAACGTAGATTTCGATTAAGAGATTCACCATTTATGACTCATGATTAATAACTAACGGGACTTATCGCGTAAGTTACTCAACGTCTGCCCGTGACCATCGCTGCTGCAACGTAGCCGAAACGTCGGGTTAATAAAGTTAACTTTATTATATAAAAACTACGCGATAAGTCCCGTTAGTTATTAATAATAGATATAGTTATAGCTATATTAATAAATAAGTAATATATTATGTCGATGAAAAGGACATGCTTCGATGCTTTGGACATGTTATGCGGATGAACAATAGCAGATTTACAAAAAGAATATAAATGAGTGAAGTGAAAGGGCGGTTTTGTAGGGTCCGGCCCAATAAGACAAATGGCAGTTAGATAGACGCTGTATTGAAAAAGGGTGCTGTAAGAAGTACCTATAACCGTCAAATATGTATGAGGAGGTGTATGAGTGTCAATGAAGCGAAAGTTGTCTGTCAGGATCGGGACAAATGAGGATCCAAGATCTCTGCCTACCCCTCTACAGGGAATCAGGAGTGATGTGTATATATATGTATGTATAAAAACATATATGCATATAGGTACCCGTCGCCCCCGTTTCTCTATCAATAAGTAGAGATTTCGGCTCCTAATAATTTTCATAATACAATCGGCGGTTATTGATACTTCTAACGTCATTCCTTTAAGTATATACAAAAGAAGCAATGTAGTATATACATGCATATTGTGTATACACTCCCTTTTTAATTGTGGCGAGGTGGTCAGGGCCTTGAGTGCCTATCTCCGAAATTTCGAAAGCCTTTAGGTATGGGTCACTCAAAACCCGCATTTTATTAAAAACAGCACCCAATGTGATAGGTAGTGAATCTTATCGCCATATACAGGCACTGGCTAAGTTTGACTTACTCAAAGCCCGCGTTTCACTAGATAGACAGCACCCAACGTGATAGGTAGTGAACCTTATCGCCGTATACAGGCACTGGCTATTACATATTCGGAAAGTCAGAGGTCTTACCCACTGACCTACAGTATATTATGTATTTTATATTAATATTTGAGTATGTATTAGTTTCTATGTTATTCTAGTGCCATCTACATATCAGTTAACGTATATTATGTTGTAAAACTTGACACTAAGCCAATGTTTCGACTAGAAGCAGATTTATTTATAACTTATGCCTTTAATTATCCATTGCACTAATATTGATTGTCGGTTACTATGGATCGCGATCGGGTTTGCTCGTCGAGTAATTAGTACTTTAAAGACGCTTCACGTTTTGGGTATGGACACTCTCTTTTTTATTGCAACGGGTCAGTCAGAAGCTTGAGTGTCCACCTGTTCCTTCATTCATAATGCGGGTCGGTAAGAAATGGAATGGAATGACCCTGCCTGTCTCTGTATTTCCGGAGGTGTTTAATCCAGAGATGTTTAAAACTAGGGTGCATAGGCATTTTTTGGGCAAGCTCGCTACATCTTAGACTCTGTCTGACGCCTCCTTCGAAACAGAGTCAAGAGTGAACTAGACGAGACCCAACGTGATAGGTAGTGAATCATAATCATCACGATGTTTTCACTCACCGCTTATCTTTAGGTACAAGTTTTATTAATTATTTTAATAAATATATTGTTACGAGCATCTTGTGGAACATTCCATACCAAAAGTCTATTCTTCACATATTCCTCAGTTAGAAGCATAGTAAGGAAACCTGCGTATTTAAATATCTACTTCGGATATTTACTCAATCCAAAACGTACTATTTCATCCATCCAGGGGCTTAGCCCACTAGTGATATTAAGCAAAATAGTAGTTCAATCGCACTTCAGGGGACCGAGTTCACTTATGTTTTATGGAAAATATTTCAGTATTAGATCAGTAATAGTGTAAAATGGTAGTGGATTAGCAAGAGTGACAAATTTTCAATCTCTTTCAAGTCCTTTTTAATCTTAGTCACTACATCTTCTTTCAAACTGCAACCTTCCCTTTATTTTTAATTCTATCATTCAATGTCACTCCTAACACGCTTCTCAGTGACCGCATTTCGACTGCATTGATTCTACTGTCGTTCTTTTGTCATAACCAGCTTTCGCTACCATAAGTCAATGTTGGAATATACATACGTGTCGATTAAGAGACCAAATCAAAAATTAGCGAAATTATTGTTACTTTTGCTAATCCACTACCAATTTTACACTATTACAGTCTCTGATATTTAACTGCGTTTGTGCTAAAACGCATTAGTGAACTAAGGGCCCCAGGTTTCTTAGATAAACTAACTAATGTTTCTATGGCAACATTTACAAACAAACACACATATCAAATTTAATTTCTATCTTTCAATTTTTCTAATACATCGCCATATTGGCATTCATTCAATGATCTTGTACAAGGTATTTCTGGTTAGCTATTTGGCATTAGTGCCATAGATTATTACTACAGTTAGCAGAGAGATTGTACTCGATATACTACTGTGATACAACTACTAAAACCAAGGAAGTTTATGTAAGTAAAGTCAGATAGACGGTATTTGAAGAAAGGTGACGTTAGGAGTACCTATAACCACCGAGTGTGTACGAGAAGATGTATGAGTGGCAATGAAGCGAAAGTGGTCTGTCAGGATCGGGACAAATGGGGATCCGTAATCTCTGTCTACCCCTCTACAGGGAATCAGGCGTGATGTGTATGTATGTAAGTAAAGTTTAAATATCATTTCTTTTACGTACAAAATTTACAGTCGCTAACGGTGAGGGAAAACATCGTGAGGAAACCTAATAGCCAGTTCCTGTATACGGCGATACAGTTCACTACCTCACGTTGGGTGTTGTCTATTTAGTGAAACGCAGACTTTGAGTTGCTTATGCCTAACATGCCTTCGAAATGTCGGAGATGGGCACTCAAGCCTTTGATAAACGCGCCACAATAAAAAAGGGAGTGTGTATACACTTTGAATATTAGTATTAGGATTATGGTAATATTAACATTATCACTACATAGTATAAAACAAAGTCGCTTTCTTTGTCCCTATGTCCCTTTGTATGCTTAAATCTTTGAAACTACGCAACGGATTATGATGCGGTTTTTTTAATAGATAGAGTGATTCAAGAGGAAGGTTTATATGTATAATGACATCCATTAAATAGTGGAGTAGGCTATATATTTTATACCCGTGCGAAGCCGGAGCGGATCACTAGTTTTGTAATAAAAATGTGTTTATTTGTTGTAGAATTATCAAGTGAAGATCGTTAAGCAGCCTAAGCCGAAGGTTGCTCCTGACTACAAACCAGAGGTGATATTTTTTAATAATATACTTACATCAATAATAATAGTAATATTTACGAGTGACTAAAGCCGCACGATTTTGGACGAATAATAATAATAATTGGACACTATTACACCAATTGAACTAGCCCCTTACTAAGTTTAAGTACGAAAGGAATATTGGGTAGGCCGCGTAGAACTTATACCGATCAAATTGGAGACATTCTTTTCAAGGCGGATGGACGTAATGAAGAACAAAAGATCATATAAGAAGGTTAATGGGTGTGAGTGAAGCAAGAGATTTGTCACCCGATCCAGGTGGCCTAATAGTCTCTGCATATGCCCTTAGGGACGCAGAGGCGTGAACATATGTGTGTATGTGATATCATATTTTAGAACTGTTGTCGCCAATTTTAGCTATATAATATATTCTTGGCAAACACACCTAAAAAACATACCATCATATCGTGAACAATAGATGAGAATGTATGAGAAGGTTAATGTTACAGTCAACGCTAAAACTGCAGTGCCAGTAACTTTTTATAAGGTTTTCGTATATAAAAACAAAAGACAATATTTTACATTTCGAAGCACGCGAACGTATAGTGGCCATGACAATGCATAGTGGCGCCAGTTTTTAAATGTAACTAGCACGTTTAGCTCTGGCTGTACATGTCATCGGAAAATAACAAGAACCGTAAGTTTGTAAATTTTAGGAAACTCATAAACTTTTGAAGGATTCTAAACGGGAGTTAAATTGTATTGTGTTACGACCATATTTTCGTAAATTTATAAATTTCAAGGTACCTTCGAAAATTTATAAAATTCCTTAGAACGTTATAAATTTCCGGATCTTGTTATTTTAACGGTGAGAGAAAACATCAAGAATTCAGCTGCCTATTCCTCGCCAGTGCCTATATATGGCGATACGGTTCAAGTCGTGAAACGTTATGTATGTTATTATTTACGGTGACATATAAATGACTGATTCACCAGAACTTCGACACCGGTCTTCTACCCTGGGAAGAACGGGTTCTGAACCAGCCACCACCACCGCCTATCGCACCAGAGGACCCCATCCTCATTCCTGAGGAGGCCCCGCAGTATATTGAAGCAGTCGACCCCTTGCCTGAAGGGGCTGTGCCGGATTTAGAAGCGACTGGTGAGATACATACATACGCTTCACGTTTATGTGTACATGTTTTTACTACAAAGAAAAAAAAGACAAACGCGTTAATTAAGAGATACGTTTTAAGAATAGGTATAAAAATAAATTTATTTATTAAATAAAACTCTCACTCACATATAATCCTTTTGTCAGTCTACTATCATTCATCCGCATAACATAGCCAAACCATCGAAGCATGCCCTTTTCAATCGCAAGATTGAATGGCTAATAAAGACAAAAAACAACGAACAAACGCGTTCACGACAATTAACCATTGCGAAGAAGTCACAGGTTCACTTTTCTATCCACAATTTCGAAGGTAGTAATACTATGGCTACCTCGAACCCACGTGTTGGCTAGATAGTCAGTACTCAATGTGACAGGTGGTAAGCCATGTCGCCGTTTACAAGCACTAAGTATTACCTGTTCGGGGAATAGGTAGGTTACCTCACGATGTTTTTCTTCACCGTTGTATTCAATGCATTTCGTAAATGTGTTTTTATAACGAAAATGTACATAGAAATTCATTAAACTTCATTTCCATTGGTACATGCTCAAGCGGGAGTTCAACCCTGAACCTGCTGATACAGAGGCAAGACCAAAACAACTGAGCTACGTCAAATTGTATGTTTTCTTAAATTGTTGTTTTCTTTCAATCATTCTCTCTTTCTTATGTCAATGTGACGTCTTTCAAAAAGACATTCATTTTTATTTTCATGTCATTTTTCATTTCATTTCATTAGCATACGGTGCATTTCGTAAATCCTTGGAGATTTGAATTCGTATCCACTAATACAGAGTGTGAAGAATAGAAGGGCATGTATGAGAAGGTTAATGGGTGTGAGTGAAGCAAGAGATTTGTCACCCGTTTCAGGTGGCGATCGAATGACTCTACCTACCCCCTTAGGGACTTAAAGGCGTGAATATATGTATGCATGTAAGTTTACTAACTAATTTACACTAAGTAACGGCAACTGGTTATAATAATTTTTACGTCCCACACTAGACAGAGATTCATATTCGTGAATATTGTAAAACCTCTTTCCCTTTACACAGGTATACCACTACCTGCAGACTCAACAGAAGAATACTACTCAGAGGAAGACTGTCTAACTACAGAAGAAGAAGAACAGAGCATAGAAGAAGTTCTTGAGCAGGCAATAGAAGAAACCGAGAAGATAGTCTTAGAAGATATGGAGCGAAATCAAGCACAGCAGATTATGAGTAATGTTCATAGTGTAGTTGGTAAGTGATGGGGTTTTCCTATTCGGATATATTTACATGGAAACACATTATGAACTTGAAATAGGTATATTTCTAGTTGAAAATAATTAACAGAAATTACTTGATATAGAGATCCCGCCACATAAGGTGGCAGTAGCCAAACTTGGAACTAAATTTGACGTTACCGCCATTGCGTGTTATCTTGTATGAAAGGTAAATTTAGTATTACCAGCGTTGTGTTTTTTGCCCACTCTTTGTAATTTTTATGTTTGTTAAGGGTGATTATAATAAATTGATTTCCGGAGTTTCTTGTTAGTTCTTCTCCAAGCTAGGGTCTCCGCTGATCTAACCTCGGTAAAAATTATGTAAAGACAATGCTCAGTGCCATGTTTGAAATAATAGTTTTAAGAGATTCGCGATTTATACTCATGATATAAGATATAAGGGTGTGTATAAGATTGATTGCAGCTGTGGGAAATCCTACGTCGAACACACTAAACGGTCTATTGCGGACAGAGTGAAGGAACACATAATATATGTAATATATAATAAGAAGGATAAGTCCCGTTTATTATTAATCATGTTTGAAATAGTTTAATAAACATATTTTGACTTTGATATATTAATTTGTTTTATTTGAGTTTATAGCTCTGCAACCAAAGACCGTTACAAATGAAACCTATAATGTATCGAGCCGTATGGCACAGTGAGTGCTAGTTTTGGCGTGTTTACTGGTAACACTGAATTACGCGACTGTGGCGACGCCTCCAACTGCCACCTTATGTGGCGGGATCTCTAAAACGACTGCTTGCTTGAAAGTTTTTCACAACCTTAAAAGCGTTGCTATTAAACCGTCTTTATTTTTTATTTTTATGACTTAGGAAATGTGCCAAATTGAATTTCTTCCTTCTTCACAGTAAGTATTCTTCTAGACATGTATAAGATAAAATATCCTGTGCTAGGGACGTAAAATCAATGCTAACTAGCTGCCGTTCATCCCGGTATGTCGTAGAAGGCGACTAAGGGGACTAGGGGTAAATGGAGTATATGGGGCGATGGGGTAGCAACTTGTCACTAATGTTCCCAATAACATCGCAACCTTATTGAATGAATATATCCAGTCTTCAAGGTTTAGACGTTCCGAAAGGGATTAAAGGACGTGAATGCATATGTATGTATGTATGTAACTCGGTACTTAAGTATTACATGTAAGACTTTCGCTAAGTAATGTATATTTATTAAAACATTTAGTCTAGAAATAGAACTCACAGGCACTGGCTATTTACTACCTATTTCGAGGTTTGCTCACGATTACGATATATTTATCTGATGTTGAAGTAAAGCGTTTCTCGAGTGGAAATCTTGCCTCGGCAAACGTAGTGTACAACGCTCCCTGCTAGATGGACCGATGAGCTGAAAAAGGTCGCTGGTAGTGGTTGGTTGAAGCCAACGAGTGATCGTGTCTGTACCCTTGGAGAGGCCTACGTCCAGCAGTGGACTGACATAGACTGATTGATTGATATTTCATGTTTCCATGGTTACAGACCCCAACGCCTCGTTAGAACAGCAATTAAACCAAATGAGGGCCCAGCTGGCAGCTCTAGCACAACTTCCAGGTGTTATCCAGCAGAGCTTGGAACTGGTTACCAGACAACTGATGCAGATGTCTGGAAAACAGGAGGTGGTATGTATATGAATATTTAACGCATAGAGACATCTTTATAGGATTAATGGTCGTGAACGCTTTTGTCTTCTTGTTTCTGTATCTGCGAGAACCAAACAGTCAGTACTTAATGTGACAGGTGGTAGGCCGTGTAGCCATTTACAAGCACTGACTGTTACCGGTACGAGAAACAAGACAGGTAGGTAGGTAGGTATTAGTAGTTCCTCTTAATGTTTTCCCTCAACAATTCGCAAATGTATGTTTAAGGTATTTAAAGCCAAAGTGGAAGGTAGAATTGGACGGGGTAGGGCACGCACAACTTATTAAGATCAAATTGGAGACATTCTTCTCAAGGCATGAAGGAAGAACCGAAGAGCATGTATGAGAAGGTTAATAGGTGTGAGTGAAGCAAGAGATTTGTCACCCGTTCCAACTGGCGATCGAAAGTCATTGCTTATCCCGTTGGGAACGTAGAGGCGTGAATATATGTACGTATGTAAAGTAGAGAGAGCAGGGAAAAAGAAGAAGAATTTACATGGTGTAAAAAAAAATATTGTAAACAAAAATCCTATATGGGTAAATAGGAAATAACTGATAAAAGGTGGACTTTGAAAAGCTAAAGAATAGAAAAATATCTAACCTTTTTTATTAGCTACGTTAGAGATGTGATATGCGAATCAAAATAAATATTTTTCACATACATAAGTATGCTTTTACGTCCTCAATCTCTTTTGGGGTGGACAGAACCTTATAGACATGAAAACATCTCCTTGGTTACTTATTAGCATGAATTGCAATATTCAGAGGATGTGTTGTCATATGAAATTAGTGACAGATTAATAAGCAACGCTTAGTAGGTTCCATATACCCTTAGTCCCATAATCACCTCCTACGACATGCCGGGAAGAACACCAGCTAATAAGCTTTCTTTTTACATCCCAGACTAGCACAGGACACTAATTTCTCTCTCTGTTACAGCAAACGACAACAACAGTGACAGAAACTGTTACCACTGAGGAAACAATCGAGAGGACTCAAGGTGAGCATATTCAATACATAATTAACCCTTGCGGGTTAGTCAGAGGTTCAGGTGTCCATCTCCGCAATTATGAAGGTAGTAATTCTATGGACACCTCGAACCCACGTGTTGACCAAGTCAGTACTCAATGTGACAGGTGATCAGCCATGTCGCCATTTACAAGCATTAAATATTACCTTACAAGCACTGACTATTATATTATATTCAATATATACAATTCAAATACATATTGACACCTACTAAAGTCATTTGACCCTTTTGTCATTTACCAGAGGACTAAAGTCATAGACATTGTTCACCGATGTTGCAAGCTTAAGTGGAAGTGGGCTGGTCACGTCTGTCGTAGAACCGGGACCTTAGTCCACTAATGCGTTTTAGCACAAATGCGTTTTAATAGCGAAATTTGACACTTTTGTTGATATTAATGGTGAATTTTGACACATTTGCTAATCCACTACCAACTTCACACTATTACTGATCTAATACTGAACTGATATTTGACTTGAGCCCTAACGGTAGAATTTCAATTGTTAAGAGACAACCAGTGTAAGGCAAAAATATTGACTTTCAATGAATGTACTGTACTTGTAATTATGTTGAATAAAACATTTGACTTTGATTTTAACGAATGTTGTAGCAAAGTGGATTTCGAAAAAGGTCGCTGGTAGTGGTTGGCTGAGGGCCACGAATGTTTTGTGTCAACCCTTGGGGAGGCCTACGTCCAGCAGTGGACTGTCATAGGCTGATTGATTTGAAAGTCTAGTTTTCTAAAATCAATACATATTTCAGAAACAATGGAAAACATAGTAGAAGAATGCAGCGCACAAGAAACCGAAATAGAAGAACAAGAACGGTGCCAGAGTGAAAATGAATGCTACGAGCAATGTAATATAGTCGAAAATCAAATGCAAGAAGAAAGGGAAGCTAAAGAAGTAGTCACTGAAGCGGTTGAAAAGAGAATGTCAGAAGAAGCGACTATGGATGAACGACAGAAGATTGAGCAACAAAAAAAGGTAAGAAATTGGAAAGAAGATGTTAGAATACGTCGAATACTACGTTGAGGGAAAACATCGTGAGGAAACCTACCTGTTCCCCAAACAGGTAATAGTGCTTTAAATGGCGACATGGCTTACCACCTGTCACATTGAGTACTGACTATCTGGTCAACACGTGGGTTCGAAGTGGGCATAGAATTACTACCTTCGCAATTGCGGAGATGGACACCTGAACCTTTGACTACTTCGCTAGGGTTAATGGTCGCGTTTGTTGTTAAGATGGTAGAAGCACAGATAATATAATACTTAGAAGTATGAGATGAGTGTGTATACACATCACGCCTGATTCCCTGTAGAGGGGTAGGCAGAGATCTCGGATCCCCATTTGACACTTCATTGACACTCATACTCATACTCAGACATACTCTTTTGAGTATGTATAAGGTAGTTAATGAAGCTACATGGTTTGTCGGGGTTGGGAAATTATAGGGTTAGTGTTATCTGTAGACCTAAAGAAAGCGTGACATTGTATTTAGTTACGTACATAAATTTCATGGAATCGAATGAAATGTTCCAAAGGATTTTTTTTACCATTTTTTTAACTTAATGATTTAATAAGGCTGTTATTTTGAACCTTAACGTTAAAACACCTTCGAAAGGGTTAAAATTGTTTAACAAAACCGAGTAGAAGGGAATTTACAAATTTCTTAGTTTATCTATCGAAGTCTTAGTTAGAACATAATATGAAATAGATTGAAGAAACATTTTAACGGTAACTAAAGGTAAATTTTCATCAATTTATTTGACATTTTATCTTAATTTTATTTAAAATAACGAGATGACTTGTCACTGTCAGATTTAATAAATCAAATATGATTGAAACGGCTTGTTAATATGAAAAATAGCATTTCTATATATTTTTTTACTGTGTCATACGTTATATATATGTATGTTGTCGGCTTGTATGATAATTTACATACATTTGACATACTAACTAAATCTTTTCATTCAATGTTCATCAACTTCTGGGTTTGATTTCCGGTGGAGGCAGAGTTTAGAACTACGTTTTACTTCTGCTTTCCAGTCTGGTTGTTGATATATGCTATACACGTATTTACATAATAGTAGTAGTAGTATTTACATAATGTATAATGTACCAAAATATATATAATTATTATTAAATACATTAAAATATACTTAAATTGTTTTATATGTATATTATTAACTTAACTTACTAACGATTTTCATAAATCTGTACATATCTATATTGAATTTAATAAAAAAGAAAATGTTAACTAATCATATTATATATTCTAATTATCACTAACAGAGGCCCAAGACTATTAATGCGTTGTAGCACAATTGTAGTTCGATAAATATTCGGTAACGGTGTGATGTTGTTAGTGGGTTAGTAAAAGAGACGAATTTCGTAATTTTTAAGGCTAAAGTTGACACTTTGGTTTCATTTAATCGTTAAAGTTAACACTTTTGTTTGAATTTATGGTTAAATTTGACACTTTTGCTTATCAACTAACAACTTCACGCCGTTACTGAAGTGATGTCGAACTATGATTTGCAAAAAGCATTAGTTGTCTAACTAACCTACTAAATCATCCAATTATTTAACACACAATTGGTTTCAATCTGTCCAATTCGCAACTAACGTTCTTGTACAGATTATAATAAATAATTATTTATGACAATAATATTAATTTATTAATTTTATTTAATGTGGTAATCTGTCTTATAAGAAATTTACTTAAAAGCTTATTTCGTATTCTAACCTAGTTTTAAACTAACTTAATAATGACATATAACATTATTAAGTTAGCTAGTATATATAACATTGTTATACACATACATACATAGGTACAGTCCACTGATCATGTCTACACATTTATTTATTTATTTAATTCTGAAATGTACGTCACTCTGACAGGTAACCTTTCTGTGACGTACTAATTTCAAGGTTATAATAACGAACAATGCATTCTTCAATAAAATTGATTCATCATCATCAGCCTGTCTGAATCCACTGTTGGACATAGGCCTCCCCCAAATGACGCCACTTCTCGCTGTCAGTGGCCGTTCGCATCCATTCAATGCCGGCCAACCTGCGCAGGTCGTCTTCCCACCTTGCCGGGGGGGCGCCCCACACTACGTTTACTGAGACGCGGTCTCCACTCTTGGACTTTTTTGCTCCAGCGACCATCAGTCCTCAGTCAAGTCAGAAAATTGATTACAATATATCATTAACTGAAATAAAATCATATCACATCTAATGCGCATCTATTTGGATCCCAAGTTCCCTAATGATTTATGCGAGATCGCATTTCAATAACACTTCAAAAACTGTGTGAAGTTGTTAGTGTAGTAACAAAAGTGACATATATCGCCATTTTCTTGTTTTAATGATATATTTGTGAAATTATTTTATGTCCCTTCCTAGTTTGGGACGTAAAAAGAATGCTAACTAGCTGCCGTTCTTGCCAACATGTCGTAAGAGGTTATTAAGGGACTAGGGGTCAATAAATCTATTGGGCAATGGGCTAGCAATCTAGCAACCTGACACCAATGTTCTATATGACAACACAAGCCCAATGTATGCTAACAATAGATTATATCTCAGAGATTCAGTCCACCCCGAAAGGGATTAGAAGACTAATGTATATATATATAATAGCAATATACGTTGGTGACTAACAATTTTAATATATAGTATCATTGACTTACCTGTTCCCCGAACAGGTAATAGTGAGTGGTTGTAAATGGCGACATGGCTTACCACCTGTCACATTGAGTACTGACTGGTCAATACGTAGGTTCGAGGTGGCTATAGAATTACTACCGTCGCAATTGCGGTGATGAACACCTGATCCCCGTAAGGGTTAATGGTGGTGAACGCGTTTGTCAGTTTTGACGTAACCGTCCTAAATATTAACATATACCCGAACTAAAACTACAATGGAAATTAAACCTTAATCCTCTATATATAAGTTGTATATTAACATAACCCCCAGGATGTTATGCATGAAATGCAAATGGAATTCAACCATAGACAAATCCAACAAAGGCAAGTGCGAGTTGGAAACCCGATGCCAATGTTTGGACCTCTGACCCCACAAGAAAGGCCGCTAGTTTTACCCGGAGGTCGCAGATGGAGGGGTCCCAAAGACGTTTTCAATGACCAGTTTATAGCGGAAACTCTGACGTCGCAGGCTGAAATGATTGAGGGCAAAGTCAAAGGGTACTTTTTTAATTACTGTCATTGAACTGTCAAAATAGTGGCGCCTTTTTGGAAATTTGTTGCGATTTTTTTGAGATATTTTCGAAGGAAACTAAGATATAAATATACATTTTGCGATCTTAAAAAGTTTACTTCTGCTAATATGTTTGAGAGACTCACAATATGTATTCATTTTCAAGAAAACTGAACATATCGGGTATATTTTATAAACAAAGAATTACTTTTGCTACCCGACGTTTTGGCCATGTTGCAATGGTTTTATTTTTAAAAAAATACCTTATACTACACAATCAATGTTCAATATAATGATAGTTGTTGCTAATATCAGTGACTAAGATTTAATATTGATTGATTTATTAAATTTTGTTGTTTTTTTCCGAGTTAGAGCTTCGTTACCAATAGTATTCATAGTTTTAAGATTGAACAATGCTAATAAAATTAGCTTTAGATAAATAGTATGTTTGCAACATGATTTCAAAAAGGTGCTACTATTAATTTGATATCATACATTCTATCACCAACTTGAAATGGTGTTGTGTATTTTTTCTTGATGATTGACTCATGATTTTAGAACATGCCTCAAATAATTTAATCAGTAGCTATACCTATTGATGAAATTTTAGATACATTTTGTTTCTGTGTTTAGCTAGATAGTGGTTGAATGGCTTTCACGCAAATTGTGTTGAAATATCATTCATTTAATGCCAGAAAACATTCATATTTCAACCAAAAAATTCAAGTATCTAATGAAAAACTGTGTAACTGAAGTCTTATTTTTATTTTTGTTAAATGATTTGTATTCGTTACACTGTCATTCTAAGCTACTTGGTATTATATTACAAAATATGGAGCTACGAAAGGAATTTCACCTTTTCTTGCAAGCTTTAGTGTTCCTGTAAAACTAGAATTACGTTTTAAGTAGGTATATAAGCAGAAATTTAGTTTATAAATCATTCGTTACATCATTTCAATCTACTTTTAGGTCATCGGCTATATATGAAAGAATTTCGGTTTCATCTGAAAGAAGGTTGGTTTATGCAATTGTAAAATACCTACTGTATTTACATGTATAATAAATATTTTATAATTTTTTTACCTATAAAGATATTGTAACCTATATTGAATTATAACAGTTGTATAGTATGTACATAAAATTGAGCTCAGTTAGATCTATCGAGATCTTTAGATGTGTCAATTTGACATTTATTATTTGACGTTAATGGACGTAGGCTTCCCCAAGGGTACAAACAATCACTTGTGGCCCTCAGCCAATCAGTGCCTGTAACTTGACACATTACAGATTCACAAATAATTACTCTGAAATTACCTAAAATTTATGTGGTAATACATCCAAATCACATTTTCCCAAATAGTCAAGCATTTAACGTAACAAGTGATGTTCTGTGTCATTCTTTAAAGATTATGACTATTAGTTATTTTGAAAAATATCCAACTACGTTTCAACTTGACAACTGCTATCTTAGATTTCAATTCGATATATTTATTGAGCTTTTAATATGTAAATTGTATTATATGTAAGTAATTGTACTGGAAACTACCTATCTACCTTTCGAAACCATTTTCATCTGTATAAACCACCATTATAAACATTATTAAACCTACAATTCAACTTTATGTAAAATATTCTTTAACAATATTACCATATATATGATAAAAAGGTATAAATAGAGATTTTCTCGAGTATACTTAATGAAGCTACTAAATAGACCAACGTGAAGATTTTATCACGTTTCTTTGATAATATATGTATCGTCACGGTTATGGTAAATGTAGATTTTCGTGCATAAACACTACCTAATAGCCTTAACTTATATGACAGTAATGGATTTAATCATTGTCATCGTTTAAGCAAAAAGATCTTTTTCTTCTATTTATTGCTTCATTTTATCAGAAGAGTTTCATACACATTTTATCAGAATTGGGTTAATATTTATTCTTAATTTATTATTATTTAAGTTTTTTTTATCAATTAAATGTTTTGTGTCAATTGTAAACCTTTGGTTCAACAGATAACTGAACTAAGGAATTAAATATTTATAATATGTATGCAAAAGAGACAGAGCACGTCATAAGCGTGCTATCTCCCTTGCACTTATGGCATACGAAATACAACTTACTATGCAATATTGTATAATACGCGAAAGTATATAAACTTGTAAATCTAAGGAAATGCAATATGTTTTACAATATAATATAAGAGTGGTTACATGTTCTTAGCATATTTTACTCCTTCATCTTACGAAGACGATTAATTTAGAGATATTCTTCATTTACATTATATGTATCTTTATATCATGTAAATTCATAATCATTGTTTTTTGTTCTCTTGCATGTGGTGTGGTGCCTGCTTTGTGTGACGTGGTGCATTTAATTGGGTGCCGAAGACGGGATTCTGGGACCAAAAGTGGCCGTGGTCGGAGCCCACTTCGCCTCTTACCAAACATAGGTAAGTTTATGGAAATAGTGGTACAGAATACATATAAATTGATTCAACATACATGAGAATATAGAGACAAAATATACATATCAATTGATAATAACACACATACTTACAAAAAACATTAATACAATAATTATCATTTGTTATGGTTTACCTATGGATCATATTATTAAGATGAACTATATATAGATTTATAGATAAAAAATAAGATAATTTTAAGTACAAAGATCTTTTCTTTCGTAATACACTGTAAGTTAATTTAAAAAAGAATAACGAAACCATTCACTGAATCTTTTACCTTTTAAAATTCTATCACTTACTCTGTTCTAATACTTCACTCTAAAATAAGTTATTCTGATTTATAAAGATATATAAATATAATTTCTCCGTTGTAAATCCTTAGTCTTTATAAACATACAGCTACGAGATTGTTGAGTAGTTTAAAAGACCACAATGACTTTCCTTTACACCAGATAGTCAGTATATGAGATGATTTTTTGTCATCATGTACAAGCACTAAAATTAATTAGACTACCATCAATTCCAAATTCATATTTGTTCGAGGTGGCCTTAGGATTACTACCTTCGCAATTGCGGAGATGGACACCTGATCCTCTACTCCGCAAGGGTTAATGATCGTGAACGCGTTTGCCTTTTTTGTCAATTTCTAACGGTATTTTCGTAAAGGGGGATTTACACAGATCGAATTTCGCTGACTAGTTGCTCGACAAAAGTCTGATGGTATCCAATTATGAGATTAGCGTCTGTTTGAGTTTGAGTATAGTCACACTTGCGGCTAAAAGAATTACCATTTTGACGACCTCCGTGGCTCGATCGGTAGCCGCCTGAACGCAAAACGTGAGGTCTCGGGTTCGATTCCCAGTGAAGGCAGAGTAGAGTTAAGAATTACGCTTTTCTTCTGCTTTCAAGTCTCATCGTTGATTATATATGTTATACGAGTATATGTATTAACCTATGTGTAATAAGTATAAATTTGTTAAATATACGCTGATTTAACCTTTACACAAGTCTTAAGTGAACTTACCAAGGAGATAGTTCAATTGGTGTAATAGTGTCCAAATCCGTTAGTTTTAGTCATCCGTGTAAAACCCGCTTAAACGGTCACCCATCCAGTTACACAAAAAACGTTGCTTAACTTCGGTGATTGGAGGACTGTGGTCTATTCAAAATGGTGATTTTCAGAGAATCCAACTGTCACATGGTTGACTTCCATCACTTGAAGGATGGAGCCATAGCCAAGTTTGAAAATCCGGTAAGATTTAGTGCTACACACGTTTTTGACCAAGGACCAAATTTCACTTATTTAGTTATTTTTAAACACTCGCTTTTTGTACTCATTTTATTTACTATACGAGACCTGGTCGTATATATTAATAAAGATAGTGTCTGTCTACCCTCACAATTGGAATTATGTTAATTCATGGCACGACACACTACACTCACACTATCCGAAGACACTTCTGCAGTTACGCCATCAATCAATCAGCCTGTATCAGTCCACTGCTGAACGTAGGCCTCCCCAAGGGTACGCCACAAAAGACGATCTTTCGTGGCCCTCATCCAGCCACTACCAGCAACCTTCTTGAGGTCATCGGTCCACCTGGCAGGGGGGCGTCCTACACTACGTTTGCCGAGACGTGGCCTCCACTCAAGAACCGCTTTACTCCAGCGGTCGTCGGTTCTACGACAGAAGTGACCGGCCCACTGCCACTTCAGTTTACAACAGCGATAGACTATGTCTATCGCTTTGGTTCTTTGCAGGATAATCTCGTTCCGGACTCTGTCCCTTAACGAGATACCCAGCATTGAACGCTCCATTGCTCGCTGAGCGACATGTAGTCGGTGGGCTAGCCCGACTGTCATGTTCCACGTCTCGGATCCGTATGTCATTACGGGTAGGACACACGCCGTTACGCCATAATATAATCGAATATAATCCCATGATTACCCGTTCCCATGTTTCTGAAAGCCTAAAACTATCCTTAAGATTGAATTTATTGGGATGTTTTTTAATTTCAATGGCCTCGTTTAAGCAAAATCGTGGTTCAGTAGAATCGCAATTTGACAATTGCTACTCCACTAACAACGTGTCATCATTGAACTGCTGCCATTGAAAACCAGTACAATCTACTGCATTAAACAACTGATTAAAGTATCTCCTAGTTCACTTTATAGCATGAATTGGGCTTGCGATGTCATAATGGAGCATTGGTGACAGGTTGCTAGCCCATCACCCAATAGCTCCTATTTACCACTAGTCCTTCAGTAGCCTTCTACAACATGCTAAGAAAAACGGCACCTAGCTAGCATTCTTTTTGCGTCACAGCTAGAAAACCACAATTCAAGTGTCAGTTAATAAGGCAGTTATAAGATATACGAGTATGTATAGTAAACACAGTACACAACACACATTTTTTTTATTATTTTACGATAAACTTTAATTTGGACAAAAAGTATGTCATGAATAAGTTAGTATGTATGTAATTATTGAAGACATATTGTGTGTGTGATTTGTGTGTTTTCGTGGCTGTAAATACACGCTTTATTATTATAAATATTTTTTTTAATTAAGAAAATCGATTTTGTTTTGTTGAGTTTGTATTTTTTTTTATTGCATGTGAGTTTGTGTATTGTATGTTTTATTTATTATATTTTAAGTTATAGTATTAAGGCAATTCACAACATTCTAATATCGAATAATGTAATATGGATAATAATAGTAACATTCTTGGATAAAAAATAATATCCATGAAATGGTGAAGTATATATACTGTATTGAATGAAAAATAAAATTACAACATACTTATTACTTAGCTGTAATATATAATACTCTTATGACCTGCTAGATCAAATAGTGAAAAAATAAATGTTCTATTGTAAATATGAACATATATTTATTAATACTATTTCCCCTTATTTTAATTTCTGTCATACTCTTAGCATACAAATAATGTAAATAAAATAATTTTGTGTTTATTAATCCTTTCCTAATTTGCATTTAATGTACATCTTGTCTTCTTACCCTATACCTTAACTCAATATGTTTTCAAACATACATTTGGAACCTAGTTTTGGTATAATTTTAATTTAAAATACAGTTTTCTATTTTCAATTGGTACAGTTAGCGCTAAAATTGCAGTCCCAGTAACTTTTTATAATGCTTAAGTTTATAAGAACACTAGCGGCCCGCTCCGGCTTCGCACAAGAATAAAATATATAGCCTCCTCCACTATTCAATGGATGTTATTATACGAGAGTGTATGAGAGGATGTATGAATGTCAACGAAGCGAAAGTGGTCTGTCAGGATCGGGACAAATGGGGATCCGTGATCTCTGCCTACTCCTCTACAGGGAATCAGGTGTGATGTGTATGTATGTATATGTATGTATGTCATTATACACATAAACCTTCCTCTTGAATCACTCTATCTATTAAAAAAAACACATCAAAATCCGTTGCGTAGTTTCAAAGATTTAAGCATACAAAGGGACAGAGAAAGCAAATTTGTTTTATACTATGTAGTGAAAAGACAATATTTAACATTTTAAGCGCCACTATGCATTGTCATGGCCACTATACGTTCGCGTACCACTATATGAAATATCTGTACCAAAACTATTTTCCAAATGAAGTTTGAAATTGTGCAAAAACAAAACGAAATATGTGTATGAATTGAAAGTAATAAAAACTCGTTGCAGCATTAACTTCAAAAAGTATGAAAAGCCGCCAGTCTCTCTCGAGCACTTGAAGGACTCGGACGTGCTAAAGATGATTAAGGAGATGGACCAACAGCCCCAAAGAGGCAGCAGTATGAGGCCAGGTGGGGTGGCGCTGTCTGAACAGGATTATAGAGAGGTAGGTATTTTAATTCGACGTAGCTCAGTTGTTCGGGGCTTGATTCTGTTTCAGTGGGTACAGGGCTCAAATCCCGCTTGAGCAGGTATCAATGGAATTGAAGTTTAATGAATTTCTATGTACGTTTTCGTAAAAAAAATACCTAAGGGAAAACATCGTGAGGAAACCTACCTGTACCCCCGAACAGGTAATAAGTATATAATTGCGGAGATGGACACCTGAACCTCTGGCTTCGAAGCAAGGGTTAATAGTCGTGAACACGTTTGTTTTTTGTTTTTCTTTGTATGTATTTTAAATACATCATATTATGACAGACCTTTCTTCGTTAAAATACGTTGACTAGTACCCTTGACACAAGTCTGAATTGAACTTACCAGGGACTTTAAGACAGGCTAGCAACCTGTCACCAATGTCTATTATGACATCGCAACCCCATTATTCATGCTAAAACGTAGGGATGCAACGATACGCCTATTACGATACCGATACGAATGACGAATGTATCGTAATAGCTATTACGATAATGAGTGCGATTAACGAATGCATTACGATTCTTTTATTTACAAGCAAAACAAGACGATCTTCAATGCTAAAAATTAAAAGACGTGAATGAATTATTGTGTAAGTAATTTGGTGTTCTTTCTTTCCAGAAATGCAGAGCCATGACTCCTGCAGGTCAACAGAGCCATTCTACTATTCCCCAACAAGTATACCCTTGAATATATACATACATACATATATATTTATTTATATAATTTATTTAAATACATATATTTACGCCTTTACGTCCCTAATTACAGAGAGAATCGAACGCCACCTGGAACGGGTGACAAATCCCTTGCTTCATACATCCATTAACCTTCTTACATGCTCTTCTGTTCTTCACTTCGTACAACCTTGAGAAGAATGTGTCCAATTTGATCTGTATAAGTTCTACGCGGCCTACCCTGTCCAACTCTACTTTACACTTTGACAGGTAGTTTATTTATTTTATTTTCAATATACATACGTCATCCTAACAGGAAACCTTTTAGTGACGTATGGCATACATGCTTGTACTTATAAATTTAAATAAACTATATTGATTTATTATACACAACACACATATAGAGGTATATTGTATACAAATATAATTAACATTTATATAACATACATACGCATCACGCCTGATTCCTTGTAGAGGGGTAGGCAGAGAAATCCTGACAAACCACTATCGTTTCATCGACTCTCATACACACTCGGCGGTTATAGGTACTTCTAACGTCACCCTTTTTCAATATGGCGTCTCTCTGACTGTCATATATCTATATATAAAATAATATTTGAGAAGTTTTAATATTTCCGAGATTTTTATGAGCGTGTAAAAGGTATTATTAACTAAAAAACTATTTTGAAAGGGTTATTTATAGAAATATTATGTTTTACATCTCTCTATATATCATATTATGTATGTTGGCGTATATATTTATTAGTTTATTAATTATTTATAAAATACTATTTTTTCTATATGTTGGTACCCAAAACTCTATTATTATTAAAACTTATTCCCCTATATATAAATAAATAAATTATATTCATAAATTATATTATTAATAATCTCTATATAATTATTTGTATTGAATATATTTTGTTATCGTTTAAAACTATGAAATGTTATTTAAAATAAACGTATTGTTAATATTTAGACGTTTTATTTTTACATAAAACCTTTGATTTGAGTAACGACTACCTGCCTTTCTTCATAGCATGTTAAAGAATAAATCTAAGAGTAAAAGGGCGATATGACAAACAAAAAAGACTAACGCATCTACGACCATTAACCCTTGCGGGGTAATCAGAGGTTCAGGGGCCTTACTCCACTAAATATATTTGACAGCAACACTACTGCGTCGCTACAGCGCAGCGTGGCAGCTGTAAAAGTGGTACTCTGCTAATATTTTGACCTGCCACAGTTGTTCCTCAATAGCGAGTCAGTGGTGCTTCAGTGGCAACTAAAAGTATAGAAATGTCAATAGTGGAGTACCAAATATAAGCCTATTGAACTGACATCTGACGGACGTTTGATTAGCGGAGTAGCGTTTTGGTACATCAGACGCAGAAGTACTTCAGATGCATGTAGTTCGATTGCGCTTCAGTGGCCTGATTTGTTAGTGAAGTGCCAAAACCGTCAAATTACGGCCACTGAAGTATTACAGTATCGATACCGAAGTAATATTGTGCCTACAATGCATTAGTGGAGTAAGGGCCCAGGTGTCCATCTCCGCAATGGCGAAGGTAGTAATTCTATGGCCACATCGAACCCACTTGTTGACCAGGTAGCCAGTACTCAATGTAATGACAAGCCATGTCGCTATTTACAACCACTGACTATTACCTGTTCAGGGAACAGATAAGTTTTATAACGATGTTTTCCCTCACTGAAGTATTCGATGCATTTCGTAAATGTATTTTCATTACGAAAGGTCATTGGGCATAATCTGACCCGGTTTTCGAAATATTTGCTACAAAAATCAAATTATTGGTAAGTTATTGAGGGCTAGCCTATATTTCATTTTGTGATGTTAAAAAAAACAAAAACCGCGGGGTTGGTCTGAAATACAACTATTGAAATTGAACTATTGGCTTTCGGGACTCAATCTCCTCTATTCAAGAATTTGGCTATAATCCTCAGATGCCACCATCCAGATCTAGAGGAGAGCAACTTACAACCGAAGATGCGAACAAGTCTAGACTTATAACAATGTGCCGGTGGGTTGTCGAGACAATCAACGGTCGTTTCAAAAAAGATTATAAGCTATTCCGACACACATATTTTAATGTTTCTTTGCCTAACATGATGGCGGATTTCCGAATCACTGCAGCGATCATTAACGCTGGGGCAAACACCAAGAACAAATAGATGCGCCAGCCATGTTCTTGGACAACACTATTGTGCCTGTTGACATAGATTATGTTGAATAAAAACTGTTTGATTTAAACACACATTTGTTTGATTTAAAAATCAGATTATTCCTATCGTAATAGTTCATTACCTATCAATTCAATGCAAATAGTCGAAAATGTCTTATCATTACCGTATATCACTTACATTTATTTTTTTCAATTTTTGGGCAGATTCCCATACTCTACATTGATGCGACATATATATTCGTAAACTAGGGACGTTTATCTAAACATCCATACCAATTTTGTCTCTGTAGGCCGTGGGTATAATTTTCATAGTAAGTTGCCCAGTAACCTTTGCATTGGTGTATGCTCAAACGGGATATGAACCCTGAACCCACTGATACAGAGTAAAGCCCCAAACCACTGAGCTGCGTTGAATGAAAAGGGCAATATACTGGCAACCTTACCATATTCTATATCAATATCATTACAACCCTGATATTTATGCTAGGGTTGACAGAAAAAATATGTTCCTGAGATTCTGTCTAGTTATACGCTAAAAGAGAATTCCCAATAACTTTTTATTAGGTTTACGTTTATAAGCACAAAAGACAATATTTTTCATTTCGAAGCACGCGAACGTATAGTGGCCATGACAATGCATAGTGGCGCCAGTTT
>JAMBLF010001272.1:0-117399 GCA_030578115.1 Leucoptera coffeella
AGCATCGTATTTCTTGCCAGTCCTCTTTTCTGGCTCTCCCTTGAAGACCACTCCATCAGCGATGTTGATGCTCCTTGTGGCTCTTAGGTTGTCTACGATACGGAGTACTTTTTCCTGGAAAAAGGAGTTTGAGTTAGAAATGTCTGTATTGGAATCGTTTTTTAGTGATGTGTTTTTTGTTTGGATTTGTTATTGGTTAAAACTGTAGTGATTATGTTTTTTATTATTATTTAAAGAACATGGTTTCATAATTATGCAGTTATAAAAAGTAATCTGTCTGATCCCAAAGCAGTATAGAATCAAAAGTTACATTGATGAATATACTTAAATCCAGCAGTGGGTAGCTCGTTAACTTAATTAATAACTTAACCCAAAAAAACAAAGATTCTTTGAATTCCACTTCTCTCCGATAACTGTTGCAAAGAAACCTGTATGCCACAGTCCCTTCATCCCACTTTGGGAACACTTTCACTGTTTTGCCCAACAAGATTTTTTATTAAGAAACTATAGATAAATTATCACAAGGTTAAGGATATAAAAATTTGATAGGGTATGATTATTTAATAATTGTTTTTAGAGTTCGTGACTCTAGTTGAATATTTGAATTAGTTTTTAATGTAAATATTTATTGTTTAATATAGGTAATTTTTTATTTATATTGGGCAATAAAAAAAAATTATTTTGCTTCTAATGATCTTTAAATGGTGCTCTAGCTACAAAATTTACTCTAGCTTAGAATTAAACTTATTTTAATACAAATGTATCTTTAGTCTTGTTTAGTTTGGTCTTTTGGTCGTTACAATTTAAAATAATTTTAATATGATTATTCGATAGTATTATAAAAACTATCATTAAACCTGATTATAGAATCTAACCAAATACATAATTCAAATGGAGAAGAAATTGAGATTCACCTTGACACACAGGATGTAGTTCGCGGCCGCCACAATCCTTCACGAAGCCGAGTGCCACGGTCCAGAGTATTGTCACTCTCTTCAGCTGCCACTACGGCGAGGACGGAAACGAGAAGAACTGCGATCTTCATCTTTATATTCTTTTTACTATTGGATGTCTCGGATATCAACATCCAATGTGATGTCAGAATGTGTTTGGCTTCCATCACGGCTCGCCATAGAGTTTTATGTGTCTCCCCCCACTACTGCATTCGGCGGCGCGGCCATCATCTGGGTTAAAAACGTATTTTTTCGAGCGAGCTTTGAGAGTATGCTAATATATCGATTATCTCCGCGTGTATCGATTTATTTTAGTTTAGCATAGTAGTTGGGTGTGTGATGCAATGGTGTGGTGGATTTGTTTTAATTTATGTGATATCCGTACTTTCCTAAGAGTTTTTAGAAAGTGCTTTTTTATTTCCGTTTTGGTATATTGTTGGCGGTGACTCTGATTTAGTGCGATTACGCAATTATCTCGTTCTGATATAATAAGTGCGTTTGTATGGTACGAAGTTTTGTGAGCATTGTTCTGGATTTCGGTTCTTTTTACTTTAGTTATTATGGTAATAAGAGCATTGTGTAGTCAAAATATGAGTAGTATTCCACATTTTAAATTATAAATTAACATTCATGGCATCGTAAAAATAAGTTTTTTTTATAACGTATTAAACCTTTATAAAAAATTTTTTACAACGTTATTATTTTATAATGCATGTATGATGAAAGTTCAAAAAAGCTTAGTTGCAGTAAGCGCTTGTTAAACTAAATATCATTAAATTTGTGTTGTTATGTTTTAGTTTTTCTAAGAGATATTATTATAAGTTGAAAGTATTGTATTAATTTAATTCGTGCACTGGTCTGGGAGGTAAACTAACTGTTAACTAGCTGCTTTTCTTCACAGTATATCTAAGAGATGATAGAAATAGCAGCCTGTCACCAATATTTCCTTTTTAATTTATCAGAATACTTATAGAGTTGATGAGGCTGCTGAAAAGATCTTGTATATACGTATGTTCGCGGTTTTGGTCCATAAGTAAGGGATTAAAGCTATGCTATTGTATCGGTATTTAACAAGTGTAAATTAATGCATAAATTCTTCTGGCCTTTTTTATTACAGTATGAACTCAAATCTATTTTGGATATTTTTGTTTTATTTTTTATTCATAGTCTCTTGCTAGCTGGGAAGAAAAAAATGCTAACTAGCTGCGTTCTTTTAGATGTGTCTTAGATGCGAATAAGGGTAAATAGATTTTTTATGTTGGGCGATGGGTTAGCGATTAAACATAACAACCCCAATATTCATGCTTCATTACAAAGACGTCTATATATTTGGTCAATATATTCACGGCTCTACGGCTTTTTTTGCCTTGTATCATAGATGTATTACAAAAATAATAAGTTCGAAAATATGGATTTTTTATGTTAAAATAGGTAATACAAACAGTATAAACAGATTATCAAAAGCTTTGATCGATCCTGACAAATCTTTTACTTCACTCTCACCAATTAACCTTCTCATACATGCTCTTCTGTTCTTCACTACGTACAACCCGCCTTGAGAAGAATGTCTTCAATTTGATCTGTATGTGTTCTACGCGCCTACCCCGTCCAAACATACTAGTGTAGTAGAATGATAACTAACTGCCGTTCTAACCGGTAAGTCGTAGAAGGTACCTAAAAGACTAGGGGAGACATTTTATCATCATCATCAGCCTGCAGTAATCCACTGTTGGACATAGGCCTCCCCCAAATGACGCCACTTCTCCCTGTCAATGGCCGTTCGCATCCATTCGATGCCGGCCAACCTGCGCAGGTCGTCTTCCCACCTTGCCGGGGGGGCGCCCCACACTACGTTTACTGGGATATTTTATAACTTCCACAATTTAACGTTAGATTGCCATTGACTTTAAAGTAGGATAGGGTTCGGAGCCTGAATTAGGACAGCTCTGGCTTCCAACACGGTTTCACTGTGTAGAAACGAACTCCCATAAGGGGTAAATAAAAAATAAAGGAAAACCTGTTAGGATCGTTTCCAGGTAGCGATGGATAGTTTCTGCCTATCCCGTTGGGGACGTAGAGGCGTGGATTTTTTTTATTGTTTTTTTTTATTTAACGTGATATCCATAGGCCATATCACTGAAACAGACATTAATAATAATACAATAATAATATTTGGATATTATGACATCAATTGAACTAGCCCCTTGGTAAGTTCATTTAAGAATTATGTTAAGGGGTACGAGTCAACATATATGTAAGAAATATATAAATATTATATATAGATAAAGATGCAGAAAGCAGTACAAAACCGTAGTTCTTAACTCTGTCTCCACCGGGAATCTAACCGAGACCTCACGATTGGCGTTCCAGCGGCTAACCAATCGCGCACGGAGGTCGTAAAAGACATTATAATTCATAGTTAATAGCATATACTTGTATGATGTGGATCAATATGGATCTGGCTTTCGCTCATACATAAATATGTTAGTAGTATCAAGTACAAAGTGCCTAAGGCTGTGATGCTATCCTATTAACCTTAACAGTAAAGCCTTTTCTCGTTAACAAGTCAAGTTCATTTGCGAAGGTAAGCAAGGGTGAAAGGACTGGTGTACAGCGGGGAAACACAAGTTAGTGTTAGTACTAACGAAATAAAATACAGTATTCGGGCGATTGGCGTAACCATGGCGACGGAATGTCAAGTACAAATATCATGGCGTCAGTGTTCGTACTATGAAAGACATTATGGAAATTATTGAATGGTTTAATAAAAAAGAAAATAATTAATGATTTTTGGGATGTTTATTATTTTATACTCATTTTTCTTTCGATTTTAAGTAATTGCTTGATTAATTTAATTATGAGGTCTTATGTTTTTTTTACTTTTACTGTCGTATTGGATGCAGATTTGTTATATTTGTAACATACAAATGAAATTAATCTGTATATGAAGGGTGCAAGAATTCATTCTCTACGCCATGCATCAATATGAACAATTTAGATAGATATCTATTTAACCGAGTTGGGTTGCGCAGTTACCTTTTAATAAGTTTTAATTGCTGGTCCGGAGCAGGCTTATTCTGGGTGGGTACTATACGTTTGAGGATTATCTCACTGATGTTTGGCGTTGGCAATGAATGCGTCAGGGCTGGGCAAAAACAAAAACTTAGTATTAAAACAAAAATGTATGTTTGGTTTTGTACCTTGGCACTGGGCAAAAATCTTGACGTTCAATGCATGTACTATTACTGTACTCATATTAAATTAATTCTTTTTGAATTTTACTAATAAATACTTTTGGTATGAAACCATACAAACGCCTTCTGTACACTTACCCCAAGTAGTAATAGTAAGCACGCTGCCCGTTCGAATGCAAAACAAGTTGCACTGAAAAGTGAAAGACTCGTTATTACTATGATTGCATTACATCCGGTCGAGAGGGTTGCAATATCGGCACTGTTAGTCTTTAAATAACTTGATTATTATGATCATCTATTTACGGGGAAAAATGGTTTGGAGACTAAAAGAAATCGATAAAATAAATGTACAAACTTGCACAAGCACTGTGATCTATTTGTAACATAAGTCGTGTGTCTTGTATTATTAATATAAAATAATATTAACGGGATGCTATATCCCATCTCAATTACATGAAATATATCAGCTATCCTTTTTCTCTTACATGCAAAGTTTCGGGGAGCACTCACGTAATTTCTAGTCCTAACACAGGGGGCTTTAGTCCCTTAATGATTTTTAGAAAATAACAGTTCAGTATCAGATCTGTAATAGTGTGAAGATGGTAATAGATTAGCAAAAGTGTACAATTTCATATTTAAGCGAAATTTGACACTTTTGCCGATTTTAATGGCGAAGTTTTGACACTTTCAGTCATGCACGGCCAACTTCACACTATTACTGATCTGATATTGAATTGCGTTTGTGCTAAAATGCATTAGTGGACTATGGGCCTAGCTTGGAATACCAATCGATGTTTCTTTCTAATCAGTATACATATATACATCCATACAGATCATGCCTCCCCCATTTGACTCGATCCTGACAGACCACTTAGCTTCATTGACACTTCATAGGCTTCATACATCTTCTCATACACACTCGGCAGTTATATGTACTCTTAACATCACCCTTTTTCAATATTCAATAAGTACCTAGCATATATGAAGATACCCACCACATTAAGTCAGTGTCCCTGATGAAATTGATTATAAGGTCAAAACTTTACTTTAACGTAGATAAAAGCTCAAGCTTCTTGGGTTAATGGTCGTGATTTGATCAATATCTCTGTGATGACTTTGGCGAAATCATTCCACAATGAACCAAATCTCAGTTGTTTGTTTTCATTTTTTTGCATGTCACTTAGAATTATGGACGTGAGCATGATATTGGTATTAAATGTGGAATCTGCTGGTCACTTGGTGTCCAAAATATTGTTAATCCATCAATTTTGAAGCAAGAAAGTTAAAACACTTTCCAAAAAGTTAATTCGACTATTTCGTGTCGTTGATACCGTGAGAGTTTGTAAGATAAAAAGACAAACGTGTTCTCGACCATTAACCCTTGCGGGGTAGTGAGGTTCAGGTGTTCTTCTCTGCAATTGCGAAGGTAGTAATTCTATGGCCACCTCGAACTCACGTCTTGACAAGATAGTCAGTACTCAATGTGACAGGTGGTAAGCCATGTTCGCCATTTACAAGCACCGACTATCGCCTGTTTGGGGAACAGGTATGTTTCCCTCACGATGTTTTCCCTCACCGTAGTATTCGACGCATTTAATGTAATTAGTTCGTAAGTTTAGTTGTATAATGTATTAAGGCTTCGAATGAATGAGGGGACATTAGTCAGCTGAAGTTGCGTGCACTCACACAATATACGAGTCTGATTGGCACAAGTAATGGAGGGCGATTCTCCTATAAGAGCTTCAACAATTTTACACAAGGTTTGTTTAAAGTAGAGACATTACAATAAACTCTGTGATAAATAAGCTTGTGTTACATAAACGAAAGTTAATTAAAGTATTTGTAATAAACCAGATTAAATTAACTGAAATTCTGACATAGGAGTAAAACAAGCTAAATATAAATTGATATTTAACTAAACTATCTGTTTTAATAACTAACCGTATATAGTAACTTAGAATCTAAAGGTTTCAGTATTATTGTAAAGAAGAGAATGGTGTCTAAAACTCTCTTAAGGAAAACAGACTTCAAAAAATTTTAATTCCTAGCTTTTTAAAAATATTATAATGAATTAAATAATATAACCCTAGTCATTATTTTCCACTTCAATATAATACATTTACAGTTAAGATAGTTCTAGTATATTTCTGTTAGCAGAATCGACCCAGTTCTACATCATAGTCCGGGTCACACGTAATCTCTATCTCCTAACTACTGCTCTCACTGCACTGAATTTCGAATCTATTACTACATATAGATACATACATACACTTTACGACTATTGTTACTTGTGAGGTAGTCAGAGGTACGGGTGTTAATCTTTGTAAATTAGGAATAATTTAATATAAGAGCCTATTAAAATATAGACATTCTTCTCAAGGCGGGTGTATGTAGTGTAAAGGACATAACAGTATGTATGAGAGGGTTAATTGGTGGGAGTTCCCATTGGGAAAGTAGAGGCGTGAATATATGTATGTATGTAATATATAGGCTATTAAATCTACTGTTCAATAGACAGTCAGTAGCTAAATGTTAGTTCAAAGTCCCTATGTAGAGCCATGTATTTCTATTTCGTAGGTTTTCTCATGATTTTTCCTACATCATTGCAGGAAAATATTATGAATAATGGTAAAACACACACAAATAAATAACAGTATCTTACTAATCGTTACTTATGTACAGCGTAAGTGGTTTATCGGGATCAGGACAGATGAGGATCCACAATCTCTACCTAACCCTTTACAGGGAATCGGACTTGATGTGTTTATATGAATGTTACTTTAGTAAAACTAGAAATTTTATTTCATTTAGATAACTTTATACGTAAATCATGAACACTTAGAATTACTGTCAAGAAACAGCAGAATTAATATCTATCTTGAATATAAAATAATGTGAATCTCAGTAGTTTGATATGTTTGAAAAAACATAGAGGTGATACCGATTTCTTCACCGTAAAAGATTAGATACAACAATTTTGGCACCTGTGTCAAAGACGTTATCAGCACGCCATTATAAGGCCATAAATACAAATACATAAATAATGAAAGTACAGATTTCCTTGTACGAAACCAGTCTGCTAAACTAGTACGATTCGGGTTGGAGACTGAATATTTTTGAATGGAATGTGACTTCACTTTTACGCGATTTTGTGAGAAAAAATATCAGGCTTTCTGTTATAATGAGTGCGTATTTCGTGTAAATTACCATTCACTACGAGTTGAACAAAAGTGAAAACTCGTGTTCACATGTGTTCTGCAGTAAATGACATTTTTTACGTTCATCAAGTACTTACGTACAAGATTAACTACGCACATATACATTCACGTCTTTTAATACAATGATATCATATACAACGATATCATAGAGAATTATAATAATAATATTTTGACATTATCACACCAATTGAATTAGCCCCTTGCTAAGTTCCTTTAAGACTTGTGTTGAGGGTACTAGACAGCATATATTTAAGAAATATATACTTATTATGCATAGATTAATACAAATATAGCATATATAATCAATGACCAGACTGAAAGCAGTAAAAAAGACCGGGAATCGAACCCGGGACCTCATGGTTAGCATTCAGGCGGCTAACCGATCGCGCCACGGAGGAAAATGGTGATAGGTTGCTAGCCCATTTCTCTACAGTCTCTTAGCCACCTCTTACAATATGCCTGGAAGAATGGCAGCTAGTTGGCATTCATTTTACGTCCCAGACTAGTACAGAACAAGATTAAAATTAAATGTTTTTATATGTTATTAAGTAAATAATTAGATAAACTTACAACCGCCTAGTGTGTACATAATGAATGAGTGTCAATGAAGCGAAAGTGGTCTGTCAGGATCATGTCATATGGGAATCCGTGATCTCTGCCTACTTCTCTTCAAGGTGTGATGTGTATGTAATGTACATACATACACATCACACCTGATTCCCTGTAGAGGGGTAGGCAGAGATTACGGATCCCCATTTGTCCCGATCCTGACAGACCACTTTCGCTTCATTGATATTCATTACATCCTCTCATACATTCTCGGCGGTTATAGGTACTCCTAACGTCACCTTTTTTCAATATAGCGTCTATCTGACTGTTATATGCCTTATTAGGCCGGCCCCTACGTAACCGCCCTTCCACTTCACTCATATATATTCCCTTTTGTCAATCTGCTATCATTCATCCGCATAACATGTCCAAACCATCGAGCATGTAATGTGTGTATGTAAATAAATGTGTCCTTCTTGTCATGTCGTAAAAGGTGATTTGGAATTTTCTTAGCAATATCACTTCCTTTCCAACATTATGGAGATGGACACGCAAACCTCTGATTATCATGCAATCGACACAGTATGTATGTATAACCAACTTAGATTTTAGACTATGAAACAGTAAGAAAACTATATAATATCTCATTTATATGAGTGTATATGTGGAGATGTATGTATGAATATGAAGCGAAAGTAGTTTGTCAGGCTCGAGACGAATGGGAATCCGTTTATCTCTGCCTTACCTCTGTGGAGAATGGGATTATGATAATGTATTTATCTCTACGATCACTAGGGTAGGCAGAAAGTATAGGCATTGTATTTTCATGGTAATTATAAATTATATTACTTAATTATCATACACATAACTTCTTATATACTTTAAACAGTACTTTTTCGTAGTCATAAATCACTCTTGTAAGATTCATTCAAACTTTCTTGTTGCCATGGAAACGCACCCATTTCTCTTTTTTTTAATTCGAATGGCACTGACCATGCAAAGACTGATGAGTGGATGTAATAAATGTTATATCACTCTGGGCGACACACGGGAAAACGGTTTGAGAAAAAATATAAAAAGTTATTGAATTTTAAAACCAGTGTTGTTTTATAGTACATTTATAAGAAAACCATATATCATTTGGGGGAAGCCTATGTCCAACAGTGGATTGATACAGGCTGATGATGATGATGATGATATTATACTCTACAATTAAAAATAAGTAAGTGAATTTTGCACACCCAGTAACTAACATAAATACATAGAGCATTACATTTTTTCTACATACTCGTATATTATACATCCTACCTATTTGTATTCATACTTCAGTCCGTTTCATTAAAGCATTAATATTATTAGTAGATTATGGTTTAAGTTTTTAGCTATAAGACTAATAAACTCTGTCCCTATAATAAATTAATTGTGTAAGATTGAAGTGATGTAAATAGTGTCTATTTTATAGTTAATTCGTTTTCATTGGATGTAGGTTATATGTATTAACATATGAGTGTTAACTCTTTCGCATTAGGGTCATATTGTAAAGGTGTAAGTTCTGTTAATAATAAATAAATAACATACGTTGCTAGATACAATTTATATTACGACCCAGACTGGCGTATGTATTATTATCTTATGTTATATTTACTTAGAACATTTTTCTCATTCCCTGGTTTTTCCTTACAATATTTACAAATAAATAATTGATATCCTTTAAATTAAATACACACGCATGTATCACAACTTGTGGTATATACACTCCCTTTTTTATTGAAGCGCGGTAATCAGAATCTTGGTCCTCAACTACGAAATTTAAGCATGTTAATTATGAGCCACAAAGCCTTACTTTCACTAGATAGACAGTAATCAGTGGTAATATAGTGAAACGTATCACCGTATACAAATATTACCTATCCCGAAGGATAGACAGGTTTCGTCACGATGTTATCCCTCACCATTGGTAAAATAAATAAATAAATTATAAACAAAAAGATGATATAAATTATTCCATTAAAACAGTAACCCGTGTGTGCCACCCAAAAGTGCGTTCACCGTGACACGAGAGTCGTCTTTGCCTCGCACCGAGAGGTTATTCCGTTATATTTTTAGCAAGAAAGCTTTCACTTTCCTTGCCTATCATTTTCACACATGCCCATTTGGCCACTTAAGAAATGCCGTGATGAATTTCGTCACGTGATTAAAATTGGACTTGATTCAGTCACGTGTAGACTAAATTACAGTACTGTTGTTACAGTATGGACGACCTCCGTGGCGCGATTGGTTAAGCACCTGAATGCTAATCGTGAGAGTTCGATTCCTGATGGAGGCAGAGTTATGAACTACGTTTTTTCTTTTGTTTTGTATATATATATAACGAATATATTTCTTAAATAAACTTACCAAGGGGCTACTTCAATTGGTGCAATAGTACTTTAAGCATTTGTTATAATTGTTATAGACTACATCACTTTGCGACTTATAAAAGATAGCAATCTTTCTTATGACGTTTCATAAGAGAAGATTTAGAGCAATTAACCATGGGCCTTAAATTTTACAGCTTGATTACTGCCATAGTAATCCCTTATAAAGTATACACACTTCATATATATAAAGTATACATATACATAGACAGGTGATGTGACGAAAAAAATACATACTTATAAAATACATTCGCATCCTTTTATCCCTTTAGGACAGAATTTTGGCATAAATATTGGGTTTAGTGAAGTTGCTAACCAATTCGCCCCATTTATTCTATTTACTAGGTGTCCCTTAGTTACCTCTTACGATAAGCCGGGTAGAACAGCAGTTAGGGGGTATCACGTACTAGCACAGGAAATGTCGTGTGTATTACGAATAGACGAATATGCTGGTTGGTTATAATGAAAATCAGAAAAGTTCACGACGCATATAATATCAAAATAGATGTTTCGTTAAATGGCTTGACATAAGACTGCTAGAAATATAATAGAAAATAATGTACCTCATTATAATAGATGTTTTGATTTAAGACAAATCAGCCCGGTTGATATTATCAAGAGTTTTAAAATTGCTACAGAAAAAGAAAACTTGTGATCTGTGGGGGTCATTCGGTTAAGGTGTATTCTGTCATTATGGATCTGATTGCACCTGACCTGACCATTATTTTTAATCATTGTATAGAATGTGGTGAGTTTCCTGATCAGATGAAATGCAGCAAAATTATCCCATTATTTAAATCTGGTAGTAACACTGACCCAGCTAATTATCGTCCAATCTCGGTACTACCAGCAATTAGCAAAATATTTGAAAAACTTATTCTAAATCAACTACTCGCACATTTTAGTCAATATAATATCTTTAATAAACAGCAGTTTGGATTTTTAAAGGGTCGATCAACAACCGATGCTGGAGTTGATCTTATGAAATTTATATTTGGGCCTGGGAGGAAGCAAAGGGTGCTCTGGGTGTTTTTTGCGATCTCTCTAAGGCATTCGACTGCGTCCACCACGAAACTCTGATCATGAAGCTGAAGCATTACGGTTTGGGTGATAGGCATTTGATCTGCTTGTTTGCTACCTGAAGGGAAGGTTCCAAACAGTAAAAATTGGCGGAGCAAGATCTAGTGGCAGCTTGGCTGTTATGGGTGTCCCGCAGGATTCGATTCTGGACCCTTCCTTTTCTTGGTATATATTAATGATTTGCCATATTTGACTCAGGGCCGTTGCCACATGGTGTTGTTTGCGGACGACACCTCTATATTATTTAAGGTTAACCGGGGAAAGGACGAATCGGCATCAGTAAATGAGGTTATTTCAGACGTGGAGCACTGGTTTAGAGTAAATAATCTTGCTTTTTAATTCTAATAAAACGAAATGTGTGATATTTACATTGCCCAATGTTAGAAATTCTAGTACTAACATTGTAATCAATAGTGTGGCATTGGATATTGTTGAGTCCACAGCCCTTCCTGGGTATCACAATAGACTCAAAATTACAGTTCGGGGGGCACATTCGTGGTCTAGCGAAGAGGCTAAGTTCTGCTGCCTACGCGGAAAAAAAATTAGACACCTGACTGACGTAGACACAGCAAGACTTGTGTATTTTAGTTACTTTCATAGCGTCATGTCATACGGGCTTCTTTTGTGGGGCAATTCTGCCGATATTAATTCAGTATTTATGCTGCAGAAGAGAGCCATTCGCTCGATCTACCGTATGGGCCCTCGTGAGTCTTTTAGAAATGTGTTTAAGACAATAAATATACTGACTGTGGCTTCTCAATATATATATGATAACTTGGTCTATGTTAAAAAAAATATAAATGATTACAAGCTTGTACGAGACATGCATAATTGTAACACACGTAATAAAAATAAATTGTATTTTAGTGGCTCTAGACTAAAAAGAATAAACGATTCGTTTATGGGCCTGGGCATAAAAATGTATTACTAACTGCCAGAGTCCTATAAAGTCCTTACCTCTAGATAAATTAAAGTTTGAACTAAAGCGACGTTGATCGAGAAGGGCTACTACAAAGTGAAAGACTTTATAAATGATGTTATGTGACGTTTCATTTTTGCGTGGTCATGGCTTCCCGTTCCAGTTCTTATTGGGACTCCCTTAAGTTTGTTGTTAAACACTATTTGTTGAATGTGAAGCTTTGATCATGTTCTAATGAATTATTATTAAGTTTAATGTACACATTGTCTGAAGAGTTTCTTGGCACTTCTTCTCTGCAGAGATTTTTCTTACGAAGTGCCATTAGTTTTATTAATTTAATTTATTTTAATAACTAGTGTGTATTAATGACATGTTTTTTTTATAAAAAATGTTTTTTTTTTTACTTTCAATAAGTGATTTTATGATCCTTATATTGAATAAAAAGATTTTCATTTCATTTCATTTCATTTAAGAAGCACCTACTTATATACGCCGCGTAGGTATGCACCTGAGACCGAATGGTAATAAAGATAAAATGATTAATCAGGATCAGGTAAGATGAGGATTCATAATGTAAGTGGGAACGGGGTGAGATATATTTTGAAACTCAAGGTACTGTTTCCCTTTTCTTGAATTATAGGTGTATTATTATACATATATAAACGCAAACTACGCTAAGCCAATGACAATACATTATAAAAATGGTTGCTTAGAGTTAAAATAGATAAAAACAATTAACGTCATATGTTTTATTTTTCAGTTATATTAGCTTAGGAAACAATGAATAAACTTATAAAGAACTGAAATTTTCTAATAGCACCATCTCTCGAAACACACAGGAACTTTCTCTTAGAATTTCTAATATCTATTAAAGCTTTGCACGGAAGATAGATGGCGTCAAGCTGCAAACCTAGATATATAAATATACGTACTATACATGTCACTCGGCTTCCTGTGACAAATAGAGATAATACAACAAACACAATCGTAAAAGACTTCGTTGATGTCTTTTGTTCCTAAGAGTAACTAGTCAACACTAACGACTTTGATAACTTTTAGTGGATTTATAGGTCTAAGTTGCTCATTGCTAATGTATACATACATACTCACGCTTTGCTTTGGTTTGGGGGGTGAACAGTTCCTCGAAACGCTATTATTTCCTTTGATAACTTTTTAGCTTAAATATTGAGTTTGTGATAGCATATGGAACTTTGGTAACAGGTAAGTACATCGAATCGAATCCATCGCTCAATAGATAGCTTTACTTAGTTCTTAGTTGCCTCCTACTATATGCTGGGAGAACAGCTAAATATACACAAGTCTTGATACGTATGTATGTATGTATGTAATCAGTGTTTGTTATTCATACCGGATGGTGTATGGTCGTGAACTTTGTAATGTCTTTGTACTTAAAATACGTATAACTTATAAATAAAAAGTCTACCTACAATGTCATATAAGACACGTATATCACTAAATTAGCACATAAGCATTCGTACCATACCACACAAAGAGCGATAAAGTGAAATCAATTTATTCACGGCTACCACTTTTCCATTACGTAATACACATACTCGTATATGTTCATATGATTGGGTTTGAACAAAACTATAAGGGTATCATTCTAGTCTCAGACGTTACTAATAATAATCATATTTAGAAATAAGAAATTGGAATGATAGAAAGAGAAAACATTGAGTACTGACTATCTGGTTAACACGTGGGTTTGAGGTGTCCATAGAATTACTACCTTCACAATTGCAGAGATGGAAACCTGAACCTTTGACTACCCCGCAAGGGTTAATGGTCATGAATGCGTTTCTCGTTTGTTTTTTTGAAGAGAAAAGGAATGAGCATGATGAATGAGAAATTTATCTAAGACTATTATATATATATTTTTATTATATATATATAGAGAGAGAGAGAGAGAGAGAGAAATACATTAATAGCTTATTTTATTATTAATTAAATTCCTAAAGGGTGTATGCACCGTATAAAACAAAAGAGAATTCATGAGAAGGTTAATGGGTGTGAGTGAATCAAGACAGATTTGTGTTTTTGTGTAGTCTCTGCTTATCTGTAAAATTAACGACCAGACTGGAACCTCCAGTGGTTTACCGTTCGCGCCATGGTAGTCGACAAATAAGATCTTGGGCAATTACAGATATTCCTTGTCATGAATGCCACTACAACAACAAAAGTAAAGCAAAAGGTGACCCTAAGGTATTTTACCTCAATTTTGTTGTCTAAGAGGTTTAAAGGACTAGGGGGTATGTGAATTCTATAGAGCAATGGGCTAGCTAACTATCACTAATTTCGCACAGGTCATAACAACCTCAATATGAAGAAATAAACTATTATTAAAACTACAAAGCGTCTTTAAAGTTATGTCTGTCCTGAAAGGGAATAAGGACGAGAATAAACATAAACATACGCTTCACGACTTGTGTATACACACTCCCTTTTTTATTATGGTGGGGTAGTCAGGGGCTTGAGTGCCCATCTCCGAAATTTCGAATGAACTAATGACGAGAATAAGAGATGTGAATATGTTTCTATGTATGTATATATAAAACAAAAAATATAGAAATTTTACCTCTATATACAAATATTCCGTCTTTCAACACCTTTCAACATACCATAAGCACTTGCTTACAATTTCTAGTACCAGACAAGCATGGGAATCTAATAGAGATGAAACTCACCTCAAGACCTGAATTCCTCATACACGTGTGAGATGATAATCTGACCACACCATTAGACCCATTAGACCTTGAATTAATATGAAAGCCTCTGACATTTAGTTAAAGAAATACGACCTAAGAAAAGGAGAATATGCAGCCATACGTGGGTTCAAGGTGGGTATAGAGTTAATTCCTACTCAACAGTAAAAATAGACATGTGATCATTTAACTTGAGGGGTTCAAGGATTATGGTCGTGAAAGTGTTAGACTTTTATACAGTAGTATAAGATATGCAGTAGTAGCGTATTAAGTTCAAAGGTTTTAATATAGCGTACTGAACTAATACAGAGAAAATAGTTCTTTAATTCCTTTCAGGGTGGATAGAACCTATTAGATACAATATTCACTTTAAACTGAAGTATAAGGGTTGTGATTGATTAATTATAGAATTATGTTTGACGGCAGTAAATTCCATTTACAATTGTCACTTAATTGCCTACTACAAACTGTCAAGAAGAAAGATATTTAATTTATTTATTTATCCTTTATTGCACACACACACTACTTTTACACACGAACATTGACAGACAAATTGCACAAAAGGCCTACTTGTCCCGTTTATGGATTACCTCCAGCAGACCGTAGGGAGGGATAGGCGATTTATTTACATTATGACTAAACTAATCATTGTACTGTACTGATCTACATATATTATTAATTTGTTCATTAAAACTTACCGTATTTAAACTTGTAAAAGTACTTAAGTACTACTATATAGTATTGTATTGGATTTTTTTAAAAGTAAACTAAGCTTGTTCATGTATAACACAAATCTTGTTATTCTAACAAGACATTCACTACTCAATTCGTAAGTTAAACTAAGTCTTTTAACACCTTAGTGCTAAGTTAAATAACAATACTTTGTACGACAAATTTAACAAAAAGATACACTCCATAAAAAAAGTTTGCTAGTGATAGTAACACAAGATAGATGAAAAAAAACAAGTTGTAAAAAGATTTATTCCATAGATATTTACGTACGGTAATCCTTTCAGGATATACAGAATCTCAATGATATAACTTTTAGGACATAAAGGCTCAGTAACTCCCGATATTTTGAATAAGGGAAAGGATACTTTTCAATCATAACATGAACATCTGACAGAAGTAGTATAGTTCAAAGTTTTGATCTCTTATTAAGTAAATAAAATTCTAGGTTTAAAAGTACATGAACTGATAATTACATATTCATTTAAAAAAATATATTCAAACTAGTAATATTTATTAAAATAAAATAAAAAATTGTGGCTGCTTACGTTCTCCCACAATATTATACTAGGTCTTTACGTTTATTATCAACTAAACTGAACTACATACATATGCACGAATCTTTTGCATACGTAAATTTAAAACAAACAATTCAAACTTCTTTTAACGTGCGTAACAAGCTTAATAGACACAAAATACTCAAATTATCGGTTCACTTTCATTGCAACGAAAAGAGTTTGTTACGTAAAGAGGCTCGCGTCGAACGATATGATGATCTTAATGGCCATACGTCATTTCACATATTGTCTACATTTGCATAAACCGGTAGTAGTTTGATTCGTTTATTTGTTCCGTCCACAGTTTGTTTATATATCGTCATGGTAACCGGTATTTTAGTATAAGTTTCAGATGATATGTATTTATTTGTAGATTTTCTTTGATAAGATGATTTATAGGAGATTTTTTAATATTTAAATTAAAAATTATTGCATTTAGTATATTTTAAAATTTACATTAAAAATAGTTTCTTGAAGTGCAATTTTGGTAATGGTCAATATCTAATGTGTAATTGTTACTTGATTTAATACTGAATTGAGTTTTTGTGTCTTTTTATTTTCTGTTGATTTGGTATTCGAATGTTATGTGACCAGTGAATACGGCATTTGATAAGAAATAACTAAAATACATAAAATTCAATAATGTTACAAAAAACCAAAAGTAATAAATTTTAATTACCTCACTTAGGGCTATAGTAAAGTTAACGAGTTTCTCAAGTTTTAATACATCATAAAGATATTACAAAACCAATGATGTAACTATATCCGATTATTAAAAATGGTAAAATAAATACAAATATATATCTACTTTTGTTTGAAAGTAAACCCGGGCAAATCCGACGCGGCGCCTAGTCCAGCATTATGTTGATTGGTCGAAATGAACGATTTCATTTATACACACTAAAATTACGCAATTTAGAAATTCACAGTAATGATCGGTTATGTAGCGTGTGTTTATATTAATATTAATACGTGCTTAAGTCACTTTAGAAATTTTGGAAAAAGCTGCAACAATTTTAATGCGAGTTTGTTGAACTAACGTTTCTATCGCGACCGTGTAGTCGTTTAAAGTGGGTAGTTGTGTGAAGTGCACATATTAAAGTAACTGACGTTTGTAGTTCGGTGTATTAACAGTGTATATTGCCTTTCAATTTCTTTCCAGCAAATAAAAGAAAGCAATTTAGGAAATATGGAAAAATAGGACATATAGTGCAATGGACTATCAACATGTAAACATTTGTCCATCTTGACACAATAATAAACCTAGTAACACTAAATGTGACCAAAGGAATTCATTACACATATATTAAATGTTTCCTATAGAGTAATTTAAATACATACATACACAAAAAAGACAAACGCATCCACGACCATTAATCCTTGCGGGGTAGTTAGAGGTTCAATTTCCCATCTCCGCAATTGCAAAGATACATATACACTAACGCCCTTTAATACCTTTCGGTGTAGACTGAATCTTGGATAAACGATAATATCTCCTAGGTCACTTTTTTGCATGAATATTGGTAATTTAAATACTTAAAAATTTTCATTTAGAAGTGTAAAAGAGATCGAGAATTCTCATTTTCAAACAGAGATCCTGTTCAACCACTTTCGATTCCCTGATTTGTACTTTGAATACACTAGTTACTAGTACTTCTAAACCTTTCTGCATTTAGACAGAGTATGATTTTCATATCATATGTTTGTATATTTTAAACATATTTTCCATTTACACTCACATTCTTTACTACATTTAGAGGTATTCTGAACTTCGGGAGACAATTAATTCTTGCTCTTATAACTAAACTCTGATATTGAAAGTAGCATTCTCATTAGTTAAGGCATAATGTAAAATTTAAGGAATTTGTTATATTGAACATAAGCCTCATAGTATTTTATTCACTACTCAATTTCAAAATATTACTTCTCAATATACCTTTTTTTTTTAAATATTCTGTCGGATGTTCAAATCTAAATTAAGTTAAATTTACAGTTACCATGGTGACACGGTTAATACACGTTAAAATATCGTTTTATATTTAATATTTTGCTACTACATAAGCTATCTTTAATAAAAATACATACATACACATCTTCGCAAGGTTCTGCCGTTGTATAATCTAAATGAACTTTCGTTTTCTACCAAAAAGGCTTTTATTTGATCTGCTCTCGTATTAATATTAATGGGGCTTACCGCCTTAGTACCCATTGAGAGGTTTGCCGACCAATGGAAACGGATCCTTGTATGAGCACCTGTTTCTGCCACAGAGCGAAGAGAAACAGAAGTGGCATTGCTCTTTATGCTTTCATACTTCTGAATATATTTGTGCTTATACCCGGAAACCCGATTTAGAGATATGTGTATGTAAAGACGTACTCTTTTGGCTATAAAAATACGTAAATTCAAAACATATTTATGTAGAAATTGTAGATATATTGTTGGCTACATAGAAACATAAAATTAATGCTGAGAAGTTATAACTTTGTATGTATGAAAGGTTATTGTTTTTGTTAATTTGAAAGTGTGTGCTTTTATCCTGGATCTTCATTTTGAAGGGATTGAAAAAAGAGATTGAGAAATATACTTATATTGACGAAAATCGTAAATACTAAAGACAATGATATAAATATAAACCGTAAACTGCAAAAGTGTTACGAGTCAGCACGTGCGTTGTCATGGTGACTATATACGAACTATAATGTCGAATTCATCACAAATTGATTTTGTTAGGATAGTAGAAGATTTAATTGTATATCAGTATATAAACATATTTTCTAATTTTATATAAATATAATAATGTTAATGTTAATCATGTGATCATAAGAAATTCTTAATAATCTGTGGATTAAATAAAACGAGCTGAACACTTGCCGCTTTATGCTCTAAATCAATTAAAAAGTACATACACAATTATAGATACACAAGTAACAGTCATGATACCTCCTACTATTACTATTAAGTAGTACAGGAAAATCAACTATATCAGCAGTCAAAAGCCCAACCAAACCTACTGTCAAGCTACCATCCAATTTCTATAAACATTCACTTAAGCCTTTGCAAAGCACTCTACAAAAGAAGCAACGCTTCTCCAAAGTACACTTCAACCAACACGTAAACTATCAAAACACACCGGACTTCTTATATATTATACACGAGGTAGTTCTACTATCTTTTACTCTACGTTCACCTTACACTCATTGCTAGTTGATCGCGTTTTGCACGGTGGGGAGGCGTTGGATAAAACGGCATACAGCCTACTACTCAGCACATTCCACCATCCACTACCAGACAGGATACAAACAAACATGAAGGTCTTTGCCGTGTTATTGGTTGCCATAGCTACCGTCAGCTGTAAGCCAGCGGCGGAGGAAGATGTCTTCGGATCGGTGTTGAAGGTTGTCAGGAGTTGTGGCGAGAGTGACGTCACGCTGTGTCTTAAGGTAGGACCTTAATTGTTGTATAGTTGGTTTGTTTTGTTAATGTTGAGTAGAGTTAATGGATATAAGTTTTCGAAGAAGGTTAAATTGTCATTGGGGATTAGTTAAGCTTATAATACTTTGAAACGAAAAGTACTAAATTTTAAATAGTAATTATTATGACAAAAGATATTTATCAATTTATTTTGATAATTTGCTGTCATATAATATGATAGCATGACTAAATACGATACCTTAACTAAAATATAATTTAATGCAAGTTGTAAATACGTGTAGGACATTTAGTGCCTAAATTTTAGTTTCATAATATAAGTATATTCATCATATAAGTGCATAAATTTCTTTAAAGTCATCATCACTTGAGCTTCTATGAATAATCGTTGTCATTTACGAGTAGGTACTTACTGAAATATGTACAACAAATGAAACAGATAACTTGATTTTTGTATATTATAAACGTAATCATTTAAGAGACAATATTGAATATTTGGTTCTCTCGATGATTACTAATAAAATCAATACAGTAAGTATAATATAATTGACTTACGATTTTTAGGATATAGGATACGATTATGTGAGTATGTATTGCTTCCCAACTACACATTATATACATGAGTAAATTTCTTCAATTGAACTTAAACTTAAATTGAACTTAAATTGAATTTACTAAGCAGTGGGATAACAACATATCATCGATACTAAATGTAAGCCATTTTAGTCTTGACAGTCATCCTAAGCTTGGCAGAAATGATTTAAAAAGGATGGAGAACATGAATGCATGTATATAGAGACTTGAATATACATATATGTATATATATAAGTGTGTCTATACCTAACAACACTCTTTCCAGGAACGCGCCCTGAAGTACATGGAAAACCTCTCTTCATCCCGGGAAGTGAGTCTGACTGACAGCATCACAGTCGTGGGTTCTGGCTCCTCAAGGTCTGCCAGGTCTTACGAACCTCTGTCAGAAGAACCAAAAGCCAGGGAGAACCAGGTTGAGAACAGGATCCTGGATGTGGCTGCTGACTTTCTGGAGAACCATGTGATTCAACTGCGCATGCCCAAAAGCACTGTGGAAGATGTCAAGAGGTCCATTGAGGAAGGTTGGTATTAGTAATGAGTCCTTAGTTATTTGAGAGACCCGTTTTCTGAGAACGCGGGATTCGTTGCGTATATTTTATAAACAATAGCAAATTGGCTGTAACGTAGCGTGGCAAAGGTAATTTGTATATAAAATATACATTATAAGTCCCGTTTTGTTGTAAAATGAGTCCTCGTACTTTGTAGTCAGTAAGTTAACATGGCCTTATAGTAAATTATTTACGAGAAGATTATAGTATGAATCTGAACATGACAGTATATTTCTATGCCTATAACTTTGCAAACATACATTTAAGGTATTTTCTCTGAAAAAGAAGTGTACGGAAGATAAAACATAGTTTAAACTAATGAAGCTTGCTAACCTATTACATCATGAATAGCAATATATAGCAACTCGCACCTACGTGTCAAAAATGAAAATCGGGATTATGCTTGTTAGAAATGATATTATAAATAGATCTTTGTTAATGTAAATCTAAAGCAGATTATAAAATTTCACCAATTTCCGAATCGTTAATTGGTTCCGGCTACAAACGTGCGTAGAAACACGATCAATGGTAGACAAAAGAGTCTTCTCAACAGATTATATCATGTCAGTTGCATAACAGTTACGAACGGCTTCGAATTAATTCGGAAGTAGCAACCGGTTTCGGAGCTATGCCGTTGAGTTACTTCTTTTTTTAAGCTAATTATTTCACTATAGACTCTTAGGCATCAAATGTTTTGACTCGACGTTTTAGGTCACGGTTTTTGGTTACTGTAATAGCTTGAAGTTTGTTTCATTTGTTCTTTTGGTTTTGTTTGATGTAACAAGTTAGATCAGTTACAGTAGTACTAGTTTTTTGACTAGACTAGTTAAATAGTGAAATATGGTTTCGATGTTGCTATAAATTCTTTTTTTGAAAAACTAAAGATATATAGATTATTGTCGTTAACTACATGTACATATTATGTACTTAGAAAACTTAGTAACTTAGTAGGAGAACTTAGTAAGAACTATTTCTCTCTATCTTAAAGTCTCCCGATATATACTCAGTTATAGCTATGCAGAAGATTTAGTATTTTACGTAATTTTGCGTCAAACGTCTTAGCAGCGAATTTTATACAAATGTTTTTTTCACCACCTCCTTCCTTCTATTGTAAATAATTCTCTATATTCTAAATGATTTAATATTTTAGAGGTTTTTTTTTCAGTCATAATTGACAGGAAAGTAGCACATTTGTTCATTAAAGCAACACTAAATCCACGCACCTACTTAGAATGATGAATCACCTCATCATCTAATTGTAGGCAAAAAACAAACCAAATACTTGACACGTGATTATCATCGCCTCGCCGTGTGATTTAAAAGCAAAATAAAAGTTGTCAACATCGATCAACAAGTTCACTTTTAACATGCTTACTAAGCTTATCTAAACTTTCTTTTTTTCGAACGCACGAAAAGAAACTAAAACAAGTGGTCCAGTTTCGTTCGCTAATTAGACAGAACGCACAAAATTACCGGTCATATTCAAAGCGAGAATGTCAAATTACTTATCCATATGCATGTTATGTCGGAACCAAAATAGAAAGTGGTCACGTTCGAATTTTTCGAGAAAATCAGAGCACCAATTAAAATATGCTCGACATAACAAGTGCGGTTACGAAAAAGTAAGAGTTGTTTTGCCAGTTTTTACAGTGACGGATCCTCGTGAAACTGGCCTGTCTGTCGGACGTCCGTTTGCACCAGATAGCCTGCGACAGGTCTAGAAAAGAGCCCGTTTCTCCACGACCAGTTTGCTAGAAAGCAGATGTGACTCGTTTCCAAGTCTCGTTAGTAGGTTGCTCCGACCCGTTAATTCATAGTCGATAAACTGAATTGAAAGTGGTCACAGGCTTAATGGCGACAAGAGCTTTCCAATGAAGTTAAACTTTCTACATATTTTGCCTATTTGGATATGCGACGGGCATTCCAGTCGTGGAATACATTCCCAGGGTGACACGTGGGTTTTTGGAAATGAACTCAGCCCTGACTGATTTGTATTCGAGCACTCAAGCGTCGTGATATCAATGCATTGTTTTGAAAGCCACTTCGATTATAGTGGCATGGGTACAAGCTTTCATTTGTTGACCACCAAAGTTTAGTTTAACGATAGCTGTTACATAAAGTACTTACAATTAAACAACGGAAAATTTCAAAGTACTTACCGACCTTATATAAAACAGATTCATCTTAATACACCAGTATTAGAAATTATATGAAAATAGGTTCTATCTACAGTACCTTTAGAGCTGTACAAGCATTATAAACCTTAAGTACCATTAAACTTTCACTCATCTCAAAACTTTATCTTTCTAACACATACATTAACTTGCAAACGTTATAACTTATAAAAACTTTACTACAACTTACATTGATACATCTTCTAGTCACTTCTACCTTCGACGACCTCCGTGGCGCGATCGGTTATACACCTGAACGCTAATCGTGGGGTCCCGGGTTCGATTCCCGGTGGTGGCAGAGTTAAGAACTACGCTTTACTACTGCTTTCCAGTCTGGTCGTTGATTATATATGCTATATATATATAATAAGTATATATTTGTTAAATATACGTTGACTACTACCCTTAACACAAGTCTTAAATGTACTTACCAAGGGGCTAGTTCAATTGGTGTAATAACGTCCTACAATATTATTATTATTATATTATTACTTCTTTAACTCCATTCCATCTTCCTTTCCCCAGGTCGTGGCAAGAAGAAGAAGTTGAAGGGACTCCTGCCTATCTACGCTCTTCTCCAACTGAAGATCCAGTCCCTAATTCCCCTCTTTTTGGGAATCATCGCCTTCGCCGCTGTCAAGGGTCTGCTGTTAGCCAAGGCAGCTCTTCTCGCCTCTGCTTTAGTTCTCCTCAAGAAACTGCTGTCCAAGCACGAGACACACGAAAGCTACGAAGTGGTGGCCCATCCTCACCATGAAGAACACTTTAGCCACGGCGGCGGTCATGGCGGCTGGGGCAGATCGGCCCAAGATGCTCAGAATTTGGCCTACAATGCCTATGCCAACTGATTGGTTTACATACGTAATTAATTTAATAATTTATTGAACGTTAATTTATTTTGTTGTTTTGTTTGTTGCAACGTGTGAACGAGTGGATCTTGTCGCGGTTTTGTTGTTGTTTTTTTTTTAAAGTTGTTTTTTTAGTTCTTGCTCGTTGTACCTGGTTGTTTAATGTTGTAGTTGTTTTTTATGATGTATGTATTTGTTATGTAAGTATTTTTGTATGTTTTTTTATATTTTTATTAAAGTATAGGTAGGTTTATATTTTATTATTATATATTTTACTTTTATGTGGTTAAAAGCTTTAAACTATATATTTATTTTTATATTTCTTTAAAAATATTATTTATCTTATGTCTATTACTATATTCATATTCACCTCTATTTATTCATCACTCATTTCATATTTTACTTATGTATTTTTTTAGTTTCTATATATTCACTTTCATTAGTCTATTTTTAAATATATACACTTCATACTTTCCTATATATTTATTCCATCGTTTTCAATGTATCTATTTATATATAATTTTAATTAATATACTTATATTCACTTATCTTCCCTTCCATATATTAAATAATGATTAATGTATATATTTAGAATGCACATACTTTTTATACATTGTCTTTAAGTTGTATATAATGTCATTATGTAGGTATATATTTCGTTTCTATATTTAATATATTTGTGATTTATATTATGTATGTATAAATATTTACTTTTATGTATAAAGTAAAAATGTTGTTGTATATTGTTATTTATATTATGTATAAATGTATATTTACTTGAACAAGAGCAATGCTAATACCAAATGTACAAATTCTTATCCTTTAAATAAATAGCTATAAGGTATTTACTCGTATTTAAACACAAATAAACAATACCAGTCATGAAATTGAAAAAGATTTTTATTTCTTTATCTCCCTAAGACAATGCGTCTACAACCATTAACCCTTGCGGGGTAGTCAGAGGTTCAGGTGTCCAATTGTGAAGGTAGTAATTCTATGAATACGTCGAACCTTAACCTTTTCTAGCAATAAATACATTTAGTAATTGTCTACCAACAATATTATTACTAAGACTAAACATTTGTCCACTGCGAAAATAGTAGACAACTATAATGGATACTTACTATAGAACTACAAATTTTATTAGTAGACATGCTCATACATAAATTTGCTCAAACTTTTCTCTACCTTTCGAAACACCTATCTAAGGCATTTTGTCTGTGATTTCTGTAAAACGAAAGGGATAGTCAACTATGGATTGAAATTATTTTATATATAATTTTATAATCAACAAAAAAGAAAATTGTCTTAAAAAAATGTTATATCAATCGGAACTAAATATACTTAAGATTAAAAATTAATTTTGTTATTTTGAATAGCATGATTATTATTTGTAATAATCAAATAAGGAATAAAAACTTAACTTTTTTATTAAGGAATCAAAATTTATTATTATTTTCAGACTTCGATCATATACATTTCTATTCCAATTTCCAATAACGCGAACAGCGCCACAATTTTCTGACCACACCGTGAAGGTGAAGTCATAAACCCAATGCCATTTTATTACTTACCATGTGGGTAAATGGCAATTTTCACCCATGTGAATAAAGCCACTAATAGGCAATTTTATTCACTCTTACTAACCCAACAATAGTGGAGAGGTAAATTGGCCCATGTGCTGCCACTAAGCAATTACATGAGAACCAGTGTAGATGAAATTTCTTAGATAACATTAGAAAAGTTTTGTTATGACATTGTCACCGTTTTGGCTTTTGTTTGTTGTACTAAATTTGTGTCGCGTCTTTCAGGGTACAATAGTACATGTATGTTATTGGTTAAGATATTTTTAAATGTTGGATTTTGATTCAAAAGACCATATAATAGAGCGATGTATAGATAGTCCATTGACAGCGTCTATCAACAGTGAAATGGATAAGTCAACGTAAAATTCTAAACCATATTATGAATAATTTCGATCGACGTTAATCGAAGATCAGAGCAACCTAAAAGCCATAAAAAATAGTAATAGCCAGAATTGTCAAGGGTGAGGGTACATATAGTGGATATAGTTGCCTATTTCTGCAAATAGACATTAATCAGTGCGGGTTTACTATGTCATGAAGTGTCATTTGTCACTTACTAAATCAAGTAGTTGGTTGACTTGTTAAAAGTTGGTATTAACCCTACATACATACACACCACGATTGATTCTTTGTAGAGGAATAGGCAGAGATCTCGGATTCCCATCTGTCTCGATCCTAACAATCCACTTTCGCTTCATTGACACTCATACACCTCCTCATACACACTCGGCGGTCATAGATACTTCCAACGTTACCCTTGTTCAATATGGCGTCTATACTATATCTTATAACTTATGACTGTCATATGTTTTGACCGTTACGATCTTATGACAAACCTTATCGTAAATACTGATCGTTCTTAAATATACGTTGACTAGTACCCTTAACACAAGTCTTAAATGTACTTACCAAGGGGTTAGTTCAATTGGTGTAATAATGTACAAATATTATTATTATTAGTATAAACACACAATACTTGCTCGACGTTTCAAGTACTAAGAGTAATAAAGGATGATAGCTACCTTAGAAAGCGACCTTTGCCTGCGTATCTCAGATGCTGAAATTTTCCACAATATTGAATACCATCACCATACAAGTCTGCCCTCTCCAAGCGGCTATAAACGTGAAGATTCCGTTCTAAGTAACACGGTAACCGACATTAAACCAGTATAGTATAAACGCCTTAAATAAAAGCCTCGGGCGTCAGCGACATGTCATTTTTCATTCCGCTAATCTAACGATAGATGGAGCACCAACGTTGGTTTCACTTGAACTCGTTGCAGTTATGTGGAATTTATTAAAGGAATGTGGATTGTGTCAATTGAAATTGAAGATTTGTATACGGGTGTAGTATGAAGAACAGGAACATGTATGAGAAGGTTAAAGGGTGTGAGTGAAGTAATAGAGATTTGTCAGGATCGTTTCAGGTGGCAATAGTCTCTGCCTTTTACGTTGAGGATGTAGAGACGTGAATATAAGTATGTATATAAATTTGTATGGTTATGAAAAACACGAGCCACATGCCCAGATTCTAAAGGTATAAAATAGACAGACAAAAGGTTTCGAAAAACCTTTCTAAATGTAATGTGCCTATCGCCTAATATTTATTACAAAAACCTAGTACCTAAGTAGTCCTTTAAGTCTCGTCTTACGATGTGTTAATATTTGGTACCCATTCAAGTAAATAAAAAACAGAACCGTTGACTAGTCTAGCCACCTAGGCAAAATCTGTATGTGTATAATTCCTTGGCTTAAATTAAGTGAAATGTGACTAAACGTATGTCAATCCTTTCGAGGTATGTGTTAGGTACCGATGTTATACTACAATAATGAGAAATATTTATTTTATTTTTATATAAACTGTGACTGACGAAATTCACCCTAAGCAAACTTTCCTATTCTTAGGAATAAAAATTGATAAGCGCTGTAAAAACACTAACTGTCGTCATATGAATGCTGACTATCTGGTATGTAAACATTCGATGTAGCCATAACTTATTTTACCCTACAATTACATATAATCCTGACTATACAATACATAAATACACATCACGCCCGTTTCCCTACAGAAGAGTAGGCAGAGATCACGGATCCCCATTTGTATTAACAAACCACTTTCGCTTCATCGACCTCCAACTATTTAAGGATTATGGCTTTGGTCGTAAATGTGTTTATGTTTATTGAAGTATATTTTATACAGCTTATGTAAAAGTTCACGTGTAGTAAATAGAAAAGTTAGGAAAGCTCTTCCTGTCATAAACGGGCTTATTACCTGCTTAGCAATTCGCAATTGAAATCCGGTTTTCTAAAGTTAATTATGTGATTTAATAACTTGAATCTACGAGAAAGAGATTGAAACTAGGGTTTATACAACTCATAACTTATACATATAATAATAACAATGTTTGGAATATTATTATTGAACTATATATTGAACTATCCCTTTGATTTACGGGTAAGTATTAACTCTACCACCACCGGGAATTGAACTCAGAACGTCTCGATTAGCGTTCAGGTGTTTAGCTGTTTGCGTCACGGAGTTCGACAGTAAATAGTTTTTTAAATTAGGGGCCGTTGGGCCCTAAAGGAATTAAAGAATATAAATGAACATATGTATATCTTTAAATTATAGTAATTACAACCGAAGAATCTAGAATTTTCTTCTTTAGGTACAAATCACACCTAAACCCACCTCAGTTAATTGTTACGAAATTCAGCTGGTTACATTCTATTTATAAAACGGGTGATATATGGAAAATGAATTTATTTTATTACATTTACCTACAAAACTATTTAAATACGTAATGTAGAGTCCATGTAGACTGCTTAAGACTAAACTTGCTTATAAATATTAAGTAATACCCAATCATCATTACGAACTACGAGCACAAAATAAACAAATAAAAAACGACATCTGACCAACAAGAAGCGAACGAAAAAAGTATAAATAAAAGTTTCTTTCACTTTAACAAAGCAGGCTGTTTTGCTAATATGTTGATTTTGTACCGCCATCTGTATTTTTCATTCGGAACTATCTTCAATGTCAACTTTGTTTACAAACAAGCTTTACGCTGCAATACAACATTGAACTTCATTATAACCCGACTATGTAAAAAAGTGATGTAAAGTGTCATACTTTTTATTTCTAGTGCTAGGTCTAAATTTATTGATTGAAAGTAAGCAAAAAGTGTTAATTATTTGTATTATACGCTTTTACAATGAAAATGAAAATCTTTTTTTTTTAACATTGATATTAAAACCACTTGAACTATGAATAGTTTTAGAGATTCGCGATTTATACTCATGATTAATAATTAACGGGACTTATCGCGTAAGTTTTTATATTATAAAATTAGCTTTATTAACCTTTAATTATTTAATTATTATTTTTCATAAAAAATATGTCATAACATAAAACTTATTCTAAAAATAAATCAATTTAGATTAATAAAACTGAAACTAATGGCACTTCGTAAAGACATACATAAATAATAAATGTTGAAGATAAATTAATTATTACACGACGGAAGCTTTAGGAATATGACGTTATATCTATTCAAAATACATTGAGAATTTATATATATTTTAAAAACATACATTCATATAAATCCACCTCCTCTGATTCCATTCGGGGTGAAAAGAAACTTGAAGATATGAATTCCTTGGTCATGTTTTAACCTGAATAGTATACGGTAATTTAAACTTACTTTTAAGCAATAAAACCATTACCTAAGTTATATGTGATTTCGCAGTTTGTATCATAAGTACTTAAAATAATCAATCTTTCATACAACACATCGCAAAGCTTACACCATTTCAATTCAATTTGGTCGGCTTATACACTCGAGCGCAGACTCATGAATGAAATAGTAAAAGCCAAGGTTACGCTCAAACTTTTTGCTCGTTTTATTTCATTCCGCTACACAAAGATGGCGTGACGAGTTCTTTTATTTTATTTTTAGAGTAATTGAGGTTGCAGTGATGTTAAGGCAAAAATAAAAGATAATTCGTGATGTAATATAAATGCGAACGAATGGTTTTAGTTTTATTTGGATTTGAACTAGGCTATGTTTACTATTATCAATGGATTGGTAAGTATGTTTTTTTTTCTTATTAGGTACTAGTTTTAGAAACATTGGTACACTATTGGCCATATTAGTTTTGGCACCTATAAAACTATAACTCGATAGATTATAGTCACTCAAAGGTCATGTTTTACTGATTATTTAGTAATGTTTTTTATTTATTTATTAGTCAATTTTTCACAATATCTTTACAGGGCAGAACCCTAATGCGACAAAGGAAATCGTTAGTTGAACAAATTGCATTTGTAAATCTAAATAGCTAAAAATAGCTAAAATACAATTACATTAATAAATAAACAGGTCAAATTAATAGAAAAAAAACATGTCAAATTAATAGAAAAAAAACATGTCAAATTAACAAAAAAAAAAACATGTCAAATTAATAGAAAAAAAACATGTCAATTATGTCAGTAGTCAGCCACACGCGGGCCATAACAAAAGTACAGACTAGCTAAGTTAGACTTATTATACTTGACTTGTTAGACTATGTGACAACGTGACACATGAGTTTATTGTCATTCAGAAATTTTATGTCATATATGATGTTCTAAAGATGACATATACCTTTTGCAGAGATACGAAATCATATATGAAGTCTAAAAGATTACAAATAGGTTACCTTGTAAATAATAAATAGATTGATTTAAATAAGCACTTATACTGCATTATTTTTTTTATCACTGGCAATATTTTAATGACTATTAGCATTACTTATAAACTCTATTTACATAATAAAAGAGTAGGACTTTTTAAATTAAGGAAACTAGTTATTTTTCCTATTTTACTCCCATTGTTATCTAAGAAACCGAAGAACTTAAAGAACTACACTGAAGTTGAACCTGAACCCCTAACTACCCCACAAAGGTCGTTAACGCGTTTATCTTTTTGTATTAGCTAACATTAAAATCAAATGTCAAACAATTATCCAATGACAAGTTGTAAACATGTCTCTATACATCATGTTTATCAATAGTACCTTAAACCTCAAAATCCCAAAGAGGTTAACGACCATACACCATACTAATTAACCACCTGCATTATCAACGTCATTTCAAAGGCATAAATACGTGTGCTTCACGGGAATGTTAACAATGAATGATCAAGATCGGGAACAAAAGCAATAGCGATCAGTCGGTTTGTAGGCCAACTAATGTGGTACAGGTTAAAAGCATCTGTTTTATAGATTGCTATATGATAGATTGCTATATGCTAGTCTTGGAAGTAGATAGAGCGATAAATATATGCCTTTCGATGTTGTAGTGTGGTACTAAAGGGCAATTGAAAGTATTTGTTTTATATTGGTGTCTAAGGAACTATTGGTCTTATAGAAACCAGTGTAGAATATTTCTTATATTAATATAATTACGACATTGATAATTTTGCTTAAGGTAACCAATGGAATGTAAGGTCTGAGTCATTCTATCCACTCCTAAAAGGATGAAAAGACATGAAAGTGTTTGTATATTTATGTATCTCAATTATGCACTACCATACATTCATGACCATTGATCCCTTTCAGGATGTACAGAACCTTTGAAACACGATAATATATACAGGTAACTTTGTATCATGAATAATCTGGATCTCATGTCATATGGAACATTGATAACAGGTTTCTAGTGCATCACCCAGTATATTCCATTTATCCCTAGTCCCATCGCCTCTTACGAAAAACAACGGCAGCTAGTTAGCATTTTCTTTACGTCTCATGTAATATGGGACTATAGTTTCAAGAGATTCGCGATTTATACTCATGATTAATAACTAACGGGACTTAACGTAGCCGAAACGTCGGGTTAATAAAGGTATGATTATAAACTAACGGGACTTATCGCGTAAGTTTTTATATAATCAAATTACCTTTAATTAACCCGACGTTTCATGGTCACGGGCAGACTTTATAAAGGTAATTTTATTTTATAAACTTACGCGACAAGTCCCGTTAGTTAATCATAATATGGGACTCTAAGTTTATCAAGTATAAGCTTAATCGACCGTACGTAGCTTGAGAGTAACTTAGAGTAACTTTCCTTCCCTCTCTGTAGGCAAGAGGGTCAGAGGCCTCCGGAGAAAGGAACCTCTAGTGAAATTATACACATTCTAATGTTCAGCATCAAGTGCCTTTAGATACTTGAGAGTAATATTACTATTGGGACTTGTACTTGTATTAAAGGACTGGTATTAAGGGAAGGCTTGGTGGATTAACAGTGGTAGATTGGCAGCTATATATATATATATATATATAATACAGTAATGTTAATGATATGTAGAATGTAAATAGATGTTATACTTCCCGGTTAGTTGTAAAAGGTGAGTACGTAAGGTGCGGTTTTAAAAGTAGTTTTGTGTGATAGATTATCACAATTTGTCTACATATTATGAAGTTGTTATTTCCAAAAACAGACTGAGGTTTTTAATGTTCTGTCCACGTAAATAACGATGATAATTTATTATTTGTATGTATAATATGTACGTATATATAAAATAATTAGTATAATTCAATATAAGTACAGTAATAGTACTACTACTAGCCTAGCTTGAAGAAGAACCAACAAGAAACTCCAGCCTCAGGGATTTTTGCCCAATGAGTATAATGTAAAATTACCCATTACTGCCAAGAGTTTATAAGGAAGTGTATGAGTGTCAATGAAGCGAAAGTGGCTTATCAGGATCGGGCCAGATGGGGATCCGTGATCTCTGCCTACCTCTTTATTGGGGTATTGTCATGATATGTATGTATGTATGTAATCGGTACTATTATAGTACAATTTCCAAGACGATCTCTCATTATAGTGATATCGCGGAGTGTGAGATCGATGCATTGTTGCCATGGCGTTCTAATGACCATGTGGGGATCATAATGATGCAAATGTAAGATGTATAGAGGGACAATATGTACTTTAATATAATATGTAACTATGATGAAGGAAAACATCGTGAGGAAACCTACCTGTTCGTCGAACGAAAACGAAAAAGTTAGTGATTGTAAATGGCGATATGGCTTACCACCTGTTATATTGAGTACTGACTATCTGGTCAACGCGTGAGTTCGAGGTGGCCATAGAATTATCATCAAGATTGTGGAGATGGAAACCTGAATCTCTGACTAACCCGCAAGGGTTAATGGTTGTGACCGCGTATGTCTTTTGTTTGTTTTTGTCTACAATGTATACTAAAGATTGGCTGATTTTGAGACTTTTGGGAGTGACATGAAATACATGCACGTCCTTTTACCCCTTATGAGGTAAACAGATATAAGAAGACAAAATATCTGCTAGGTAAATTTTAACATAACTGTTAGAAATTGCAATGATAGATTATATTTTCTCCTAGTTTATAAGTTTCCACAGATGGGAATCTCTGATCTCTGCCTACTTCTCTACTAGTATACGGGTATGTATGTAAGTTTCCACAAAAACAGCACAATACATTCTACTTTCGTTAGAAACTAACACGAAATTGTGTACGTCATTAAAATGCATTCTGTAAACTAGTCTTTCCATCGCAATGATGACTATATCTCGAGATTTATGAACTTTCTTTACGAGATGTTAATAGTTTCAGACTTTGAAACTTTGAGTCCTAATCCAGCCAAGAAAAGGGTATTGAACGTTTTAAGAACTGTTTTATCATTGGTATCCTTTGTTACAAAACATTACAGGAAAGACAACGTTATAGTATCAATTTGTATTAAGTAAATAAAAGATTAAGTACTTAAAAACATTTGAATGTCTACATACATACATACACCGGTTCTTGTTAGATCTGAGAAGTTCATATGGATGGTCACATGCGGTCACATATACGAATACATACACATATTCACGCATCTACCCCTAATGGCTTAGGCAGAGACTATCGATCGTTACCTGGAGAGATCCCATAATCTCCATTACTTCACTCACACCCATTAACCTTCTCATACATGTTCTTCTGTTCTTCACATTGCGTACATTCGTCTTGAGAAGCATGTCTCCAATTTGATAATGATAATAATCTACAAACATTTACTTTATAAATAAGTGCAAAAATGTATTTATCATAGGCTCTGAAGCTCCGTCTCTCCCTCAATTGACATTAGTCGTGATGTGTTAACAAGTGAACACCTTGACAGCAGATTGATGTGATGAAAGTACCTCTAACGCGAGTGCCGCCCATGGCTGTCGCCGAAATTTCTTCAAAGCAGAGAAAGCGTAACCAACACAATTACTTTAAGGCTTTAGTACTGAATCATACATACACACGTCATAGGTACATACATACAAGTTCTGTACTTATAAATATAAGATAAGATATAAGTGTGTTGGTTAAGGGTAGGCAGAGAATAAATATAATATTTAGCATATTGCTGTGACCGTATACAGGTGAATAAAAAAAATTGATTTAGTATACATATTATTTCACTATCACTATGATGAACAACGCACTCGTCAAACATTACTAGAGGTTATCCCTAAAAGGGACAAGTCCTATTGTGCAATCTATCTGTCTATGTTCATATGTAAATGTAGGTGTGCGTGAAATAAAGAATAACTTAAAATTGGATTCTTGTAGAAAAATCACGTGACTTCGCGAACGCGTGATACAATTCCATACACTTTGGTTTATATTCTCTTAGAGTTTTAACACTTTAATTTTGTCAGGATACTAACAAATCTATGTTGCATCGCTCAAAACAAATTTCAAATGTCAATTTTTCTGTTCTTTACATTACACCCGCCTTAAGAAATATGTTTATTAAAAATTGTTACCTGAAGAATTAACTAACTACCAATGCTATATAAACTAGCTGGCTTTTTCCTGGCATATCGTAAGAGGTGACTGTGGTATTAGGGTAACATAGAATTCATTGGGTGATCAGGTTTTCTGTTACTGTTCTAATCCTAAAGTGATGGAAATATATGTAACATATGTATGAGGAATATTTACAATTCCATTTGTTAATGTTCCTTGTAGCATTTTTGTTACACTACATGATATCCATCATAACTTATTATAATAGCAAATCAAACTTTAAATAGCTATTTAGGAATATAATTGTGTCTATCTCTTTATGACAAATAATATAAATTTCATGAATTTGTTTGATGATGAAATTAAGGCACTAAACTTTTTTTTATTACAATTGAATGATGTAGTGGATCTTTTGAGAATTAGTAGGTGCCCATTTTAATTCTGCAATGTTTATTTTGTAAACTTTCGATTTCGGTACTTTATAACAATTTATTGTTATGAATTACGCTATCTGCTAGTAATAAATATCACGAAATACCATGAGTTTTATAGTTATTACTTTCTATTAGGTGGTCTTACTTAGTCAATAATCAAAACAACAAGAATTATAATCTCGTGGTAAGGCCCCATACAGATTGATTATTATTCTGTGTTTAACTGTAGGAACGTGTATAAAGGGATTAAATAAATAAGCAGAAAAACTCAACAAATTGTCTTTATTTCTTAAGACTTTTAAAATAAATATTTTTTAATAAATACATCATCTTTTCGTCAGGCAAAATTACTCATAAACTATTTGTACTTACAAACATTGAGTATTATTGAGAAATCTACAACAAAATAAATATTTGAACTTTGTAAACAGAATATTGCATGTAATATTCTTAACGGTCAACTTATAAAATATTAAAGCTTTATATATTAAATACTATATGATAACGACTAAATAAATATTGTAAATGCATCGATAACATTTGTACATATTGTAATTGTCTAATACAAGTAATAATACTATTAAAAAACATATCGTGACAAGTTTAGCAACAAAGAAGCAATGGCAAAGCACTAAATACAGTTATATAATCAGTCAACAATAAATATCACACATCGCGCACAACACTCAAAGCTTAAATAAGTTAACAATCAGAACAATAAATAGAACAAAACGGAGATTCCAGGCCAGCCAAGGAAAGCGCTAGGTCTTTCACCTTACCGCGTAACTGTGTCATGAGATTCGTGCTACTGAGGTTTCTGCGCGGAGTAAGCCAAGGCCTGAGGGTCCGAAGACCTGCCCCAACCGCCGCCGTGGCCACCCCCTGCGCTGCTACCACCTCCGTAGCCACCACTCGAGTCACCGCCCCAACCGCTGCTCGACGAGCTGTAGTCGTGCGACGAAGAGTGGTGCGGGTGCGCCACCACCTCGTAAGTCACGTGCTTCTGCTGAGACAGCAACTTCTTCAGCCCAATAATCGCCGACAGCACTAGAGCGATCTTGCCGATCAACAGAGCCTTTCCGGCTATCAAGGCTATGGCGCCGATGGCCAAGGGAATGAGGGCTGCCAACTTCATCGCCAGCGCTGCCATGAGGGGACCCAGGATCTTAGCAGCCTTCTTTTTCTTGCCTCTACCTTCATCAGACACTTCGTTGTCTTCGGTGAACGAAGTCACAGTGTCTTCCAAGGCGCGGCCCACATTCGACACCGTATCGATGACGTCAGATCCTTTGACTTCGACCCTCAACGAGTGCGTTTCCAGATACTTCTTGAGCCGGGAAAGCGGATCCGCCGACCTAGGCGCGCCGGTCTCGGTGGGCGCGTCGGCCGCCTTGACGACGGTCACTCCGTCCGTGAGCGCGAAGGACTCGCGGTGGCCGAGCATCTTGTCCACGAAGGAGAAGAACTTGTACTTGAGGCAGGTGGTGGAGTCCTTCTTGAGGCAGTCGGTGAGGTTGTCGATGTCGTTGTCGGAGTGGCCGGCCTCCTGGGCGGGCAGGGCGCTCGCGGCGCTGAGCACGAGGGCGATCGACACGAGCCTCCACATCTTGGCGAATCCAGCGCACGACTGTACGCGAGCGAGGGGGCGCCTGCTCTTATATAGCCTCTCCGTTGATCTTGACTGTGGCCAGCGTGCACTTTCTTTCGCTGGTCAAGTGCGCGGCCTGTAACAATGCGTGTTTCGTAACTGATTACGGGGCGTGAAAGGCGGAAAGGGACCGGAAGATGCCCCCAACGTTAGACCATTGGACATTTTTGGCTATCGGTCTTGCACACGCTCGTCTTTTGTTTACCCAAAGCTCTGGGGTATTAGTTGAACGAAAGTAAAATCGGACCAAATATGGTCGTCGCTTAATATGGTAGACGAAAGTAAATTTCGTAATAGATTGTATTGATAATATGTACGATAAATTTAATAAGATTTTTAAATTTTTTTGCTCTAAGTAACCGAGCCTAATTTAATGGCTACCTTTCAGATAATATAACGAATGTGATGTGTTTGTTTGACTTGTAAGATGAACTAATTTGATTGCATACCATTAATTTGAATTTAAAAAGTGCTAATCTGGGACGTACGAAGAATACTAGCTGCCGTTCTGCCTTGCATGCCGTAAGAGCCGAATTAGAGACTAAGGGTAAATGGAATCTTCGGGCGATGGGCTAGCAACCTGTCACCAATATTCCTAATAACATCTCAACCTCTTCGAATGAATATTCATACTAATAAGTGACCTAGGATATATTATCATGTGTCTGAGGTTCTGTCCACAGAAATTATGAGACGTGAATGTATATATAATTGAATAAAATACTACTATCTGCCTATTAGGGGAATGTAAGTAACTTATGTATGTATGTATATCATACCTGCGTATCATATAATTCTTATGTGTGTGCATGCTCTATATAATATGCCCTTATAAGTGTGTCATTGGAATAACATATATTCGTTTATGTATTATTTCAGTTTACCAAGGGACTTTGATTTAACATTGATACATTTCATTGCACAAACACTGAGATCTGTTTACAAATATGTTTATATATAATACTCGTATTCCTTGACAATTGTTATCCAATTGAATCTAAAATATACTATTTGGTACATTCTAATTTTAATCTTATCTCGTATTCTATGATAAAGAAAACTGAGAAAGAAAATCCAGTAGAGTTCTTTCAAAACCTGAATAAAAATATATAGGTCACTTTAACATGGATATAACTTATTTAACACGAACATATGATTTTGAAATTTATTTATGAATTGACATTGATTATATGTATGTTTACACGATTCTGTCCATCTTGCAAAAATTTAAACACATGAGTTATTTATGTTTGCACCTTCTTATACATAACAACGTTATAAGTACATATTACCTAGAGGCAGTGTATGAGTGTCCATGAAGCGAAAGTGGTTTGTCAGGATAGGTACAAATGGAAATCCTTGAACTATGCCTATATATACAGGGATATGGGTGTGATATGTATCTATGTATACAGCATCTGTTATTGTATGTCACTATATCCATATAAGCGCTATATACCTTTATTATGTTCGATTTCCAGTGGGGGCAGAGTTGACGACCTCCGTGGCGCAATTGGTTGAGCACCTGATCGCCAATCGTGAGGTCCCTAGTTCGATCCCCGGTGGAGGCAAAGTTAAGAACTACGCTTTTCTTTTGCTTTCCAGTCTGGTCGTTTATTATATATTCTATATATATTATGTACTTATCCATATATAATAAGCATATATTTCTTTAATATACGTTGACTAGTACCCTTAACACAAGTTTTAAATTAACTTACCAAGGGGCTAGTTCAATCGGTGTAATAGTGTCCTAAAAATATTATATTATTACACATAAATAATAAAGATTGAGGTATAGTTTTAAGAGATTCGCGATTTATACTCTTGATTTATAACTAGCGGGACTTATCGCGTATGTTTTTATATAATAAAGTTAATTATAATAGTTTTATAATAAGATTGAGGTAGGTTCCTCAAACCAATGGAGTCACAGTGATTTAAAATAGGCTTCACTGGCAGTGCTCGAATGCTTCGCGACCGCATACCGCAAACGCGACGACAGAATCCAGTTACCCACTGCTACTTAGATATCGACTTGTATTCACTTGCTTACGTACTTATCAGTAGTAATTTTATTAAGTTGGAACATAAAGAGAATGCTAACTAGCTGCCGTTCTTACCGGTATGTCGTAGGAGGCGACTAAAGGACTTAGGTTAGGGAAAGATAGAACCTAGGAAATATAATGTCCACTAGGTCACTTTTTAACATGAATATTAGGGTTGCATTGAGAGATTCTAGTCATTTAGTCGCCTTCTACGAAATGTCAGGAAGAACGGCAGTTAGTTATCTTTCTTTTGCGTCCCAGCTAGAACGGAACTACGGCCTTACTTACTTTACTTCGTTACGAACTTTAGATTTAGTATTACTGAAAATTAGGATAAATATTTAAGCTATCTAAAAATATATGTTATACATTGTCTCGTGCCGGTCTGGGAAGTAAAAAGAATACTTACTAGCTGCCGTTCTTCCCGGAAAGTCGTACGATGTGACTTAGGGACTAAGGCTAAATGGATATAGGCAAGCGACATGGCTTTATTGTTCCCATTGCCATTACAACCCCAATGTTCATGCTGAATGTGACATTAGTATCGAGTAATTGTAAAAATTCACAAATAAATAAATAACATGATTATTTTCCTCCAAGAATGTTATTCTTCAAACGTGTACACAGGTGATAGCGTATTGTTATTGAACTGAATTGTTTACTAATTTTAAATTCAGTATGTATCATTTAGTATGAGCATATCAATTTATAAGATGTTACTGAGATTTCAATTTTTGTAAGGACCGGATTTGTACGTTAAAAGAAAACTATGTTTGCTTAAGGTACAAGTACTTGCAAGATAGGAACATTAGCATGGACTATTAAACATACCTACATATGTATAATATACATATTTACATTTTCTATGCCACTGGTATGACATAATGTGTGGTTACTACCCTATGACTAAGCTCATCCTATGTTTTTACACATATTAGGAAAAGAAGATTATATTTACATAATATACTGAAATAAATAATCAAAATACACTTTATTCACAAAGACAAACAGAAGAGCATATTGTATGAGAAGGTTAATGGTAGTGAATTAAGCGAAAGATTTGTCAGGGTCGTTCCAGGTGGCGATTGATAGCCTCTTCCTATCCCGTTGGGGACGTGGAGACGTGAATATATGTTTGTAAGTACGTATAATGATACAAGACTAAGTACGATACAATCAAAAAAGGAAACAAAAGTTCCATGGAGTAGGTTCTGTCGCAAGCTGTCCCAGAGCCTTTCTCAGGTTATCTGTAAGGCTTTTTACACAAGACAAAGGATAACACTTTCATTTTATTCTTTACCGCGTGGTCAGAGGATTTAGCTTCCATATCTGCAATTGTGTATTTATTAATAATACTGAATTAACATTTCTGTATTTGTATATATGTGACTTTGCAGCAGCCTTGCTTCAATACGTATAAAAGGTACGTTTTAACCTAAGGCAAATGCATCGATAAGTTAAAGCTTACATGTACATTAACGACCTTAAATCCCTTTTGGAGAAAGCAGAGCCTTCGACACAGACGTTTAGCATAACCCTTAATTATTTAATCCATAGATAATGTTGATTGAATGAATATATAATGTTATTCGTTTATTCTTTATTTAGTTTTTTTTGTTTTTAGTGACAAGTTGTCATCTAGGTTTCAAACACTGCTACTTCAGTTGAATTCACGAATGAATACCTAACAATATCTCCAGAAACATACAAGTGAAATTGGCAAATCTTTCGCAAAACTAGGCTACAATGTACACTCTAGGTCCTAACTCTATAAATACTCCAAGTACAGGTTGAATTTTCTCCACTTTCAAATCGGGTTCCACTGACAGCCCGCCTTTCTTAAATTACTAAACGAGTTCTAGTCTAGATCTAGGGATATTCCACAAACAGCTCCGTTTCACTCATTCTCCTCTGCACAATAACCTTGTTTATTTGAACGGTAGATGGCAGTAATAATGACATAATTATACAGTCATACATAGATATATTTGCATCTTCATATAACCCTGCGATATTACCTTTGGTTATAATCAACATATAATAACTATCAGGATTGAAATACCAGTAATATTAATATCGGATTACTAACCTATGAACAAAAGAATTTTTTATTCTTAGTGACGTAGTATTACAACATGCTGTGAATACACATAGTATGTTACTATTAGATGTACGTTCCGACTAAAGCGGTGTACTGTAACTTAAGTCTTCACAGGCGTTGATGTGTATTCATTATTTATTAAAGGAATATCAGAATACTACTACAGTTTGGTTAAATTCGTCGTATAATCAATCAGCCCATGGCAGTATTCTGGTGGTGGTTTACTGGCCTCTCTAAGAGTACACATAGATTACGATCAATGGTGGATCAGCCACTACCAGCGATCTTTGTCAGGTCTTCATATCTCCTGGCAGAGGGCGTCCTCGATTATGTTTGGCATATAAATAACTCAAGTGTCTTTCAAACGTTTCATTCGAAATGCGGAGAAGTCAACTATTACATGCACGTAAATATGAAAAAAATATTTTGTGATAGTACATATCGATGGCAGCAAAGTGTATAAAGACATCTACAAAAACGCAATTTTACAGGGGAGCGAAAAACGTGAAAAAACGGTGTATTTTCTAAACCATACATACAATGTTTATGAAATTTTTAGGAATGGTATTTAATATTACTATTTATCAAATATTATTGAAAAATCATTATATTAGTTTGTAGTTTTTGAAATACGGTACTTGTATTTTTTTACGCTGTATTATAGAATCAAGCAATAAAGACAACTGACTGATGTCTCTATTTACTTTGTAAAATTAAATAAACTTTTTAATACAAAATAAACACGTTATTTGCAATAAAAACCATAAACATATGTATAAAAACTAATAAAACAAATAAATTATATATCTTCGTAAAGACAAAATAATATTTTCTAGCCAATTAATGCAGATGTCTTTAATAACACTTGAATGTTTAAACATGTCTTTATCTACTTCGTACTAATATACATAAAACTCAAGAAATATTATTATGTGATTACAATCATTTACTTATAAAATCAAATATTTTGTTGAGATTCAGTTAAAGTATGGCATTCCTATTTATTTTAATTGTTATAGTGCTACATTAGGGGTTTTTATCGTTAACTTAAACTTTAATTAGAACTATATTTGATTATAGTTTTTATTTTTATACATTACATTAAGATATCTTTCTTATTCACGTAGAAAACAAAATAAAAATTTTAATGTAAGTAAACGAAAATGTATGAAATAAAATAGTCTAGTAAGTCTTCTCGTTTTGTCTCAATCACAAAGTAGGTTGAATAGGAACTATTCATCAGTGTCAACGTCTCCTTCATCACCTAGACCATGTTTTAACTCCTTAAAGAAGTTGTGATCAGATGGTGGGATTAGATTTTGCTAACACAAAGACATAATCATTGTATTTAGCAGTCGTGATTGATATTCCTGCATTATAAGCATTTGAGAGTTCCAATGGAATGGTTTCATTCTGCTGAGACCGTGCATTTTTTGCAACATTTAATGATCATAGACATTTCATCTAAATATCTAAATCGTAATTTTAAAATATCATGTCTGACTTATTAGGTTGTACCAATGTTTCGCGAACACCAAGTCCTGGGTTTTTTAATTATGTGTAGGTACCGTTCAAGAAACTTTTGAAGTTCAGAATTTCGTTTTAGCTCACTTCAACAACTGCATAGGGTTCATTATTGAGTTTACTCCAGCCAACGCAGGTGTACCATTCTAGAGACAGAAAATCTGTTTATTTTTAGAAAATTAATGCATGGACGTTGTCTCCTTCTTGTTATGTATGACCCTTTTCTAAAAAGCGATGGCAAATACGAATATGTTAGGTAATGAGTGCTGGGTTTGGCAGAAGAATCATGAAAGCAAAATTATTGTGGTAGAGATGAGGTCCCTCAGGAGAGTGTGTAATGTTAGGCTCTGTGAAAGGCTACGGTATAGTGTGATGCGTGAACGTTGTGCTATGAAAGAAGATTTAGAGACGAAAATAGAGATAGGTATGTTAAGGTGGTTTGATGTATGGATGGATTAAACGAGGATTATTAAAAGAATCTATAAAGCCAAAGTGGAAGGTAGATTCGGACGGGGGAGGCCGCGTAGATCTTATTGAGATCAAATTGGAGACATTCTTGTCAAGGTGGGTGAACGTAGTGTGAAGAACAGAAGAGCATGTATGATAAGGTTAATGGGTGTGAGTGAAGCAAGAGATATTTTGTCAGAAACCTTTCAGATGGCGATCGATTGTCTCTGACACTTCGTAAACACAAACTTATACACAAACAATACGGTTTCGGTTCTGACCATAATTGCATATCTTCTAGACCCTCTTCAGCTTTCCTTCTAATGTAATCGTAAAGGCAACTGACAACTTCGTTGGAACCCCTTTTTGCCACAGTTTCATCTTTAGCAAATTGCTTTTATCAAACCCCAGTCGAAGATGGTGAAGTTGTATATTGATAATTTTTTTTAAGTAAAAAGACTGGGGATAGCGTATGGGTGAGCAGAATAAACGACCAGGTTCAACTTGCCTCATCTGCTGGGGAGTTGCAGGAAATACTCACGTATGTGGATCATGCACTTAAGATGAGAGGTATGAAGCGAAAGTTATGACAGTAGAAACGAACGGAAGGACATTGTAAAGTTGAAGCTGATAAGGAGATTATGGAGCTAGTGAATGACTTTGTATAACAGGGATGCCTTTTTACAAGGGATGGTACTATCTATGAACTTGCTAGCATGAAGATATGTATGGATGTAAATGTAAATATGGGGTGGACAGAACCTTGGAGGCATAATAATACCTCTTAGGTCGCTTTTTAGCATAAATATTAGAGATGTTGTGTCATATACAACATTTATGACAGATTGCCAGCCCATCGCCCAAAAGATTCCATTGAATCACGGCACCTAATTAGCATGATTACATCACAGATTAGAACGGGACGGGTACGTATCTACGACGTAAAATATAATAATATAGTATCTTTTATTTAGGGATTGCGTTTCAATTTCTTCTAGGATGCCCTCTTATTGTATAAGAGCTTTCTCGGTATCTGAATTAACTGAAAAAATAAATTTCGATCAAAATACTTGTATGAAGTGGTTGTAAATAGAGACATCTGAGTAGTATAGTCCGCAGTAAATAATGACACCTGCCAGATATCTGCATTTACGCCGTAATAACCTCAAGTTTTGAATAAGTTTAAATAAGAACGAAATTAACATCGAATAAAGTAAAACGTATTAAAAGTTATTAAAATATATTTAAAATAAATGTCTTACATAAACTTGTTCTTTCCATAGTTTCTGTTTAATTAATTTGTTAGACCGGTGCTGTCGTTCATTTCTTTCTGGACGCCTTTTTTGCTATATTTAACAGTATTTTGGCCCTTGTCACACTTAATTTTTCTTCTTTTTAATATAAAATCATCTAGTTTCATGTGCAAACTCAAGAAAATTATTTTTAATTATTTTTTTTCTCTAAAACATAAGCCATCCGCGCAAGAACATGACAACTGCCACTTGTTCTTGTTTACGCCAGATTACAGGGCGCAAACTCCCGCGCAATTACGGACATAGTTACATGTCACTGTTTACGTTGCTTGTTTTAAAAAAAGGAGGGTATATATCTTTAATTACTTCCGAAAAAACCCACAATAATAGGAAATTTTATAATTTTATTTCGTGAAACGTTAGATATTGATATAATATGCTATTTTCTATAAAAAAAACATTTTGTAAAAATTGCAGTTGTCCGTAATTACTTTGCTGCCATCGATATATCAAGTTTAGTCAAAACACATTTCTATATATAGATTACAATCTATATGAAGAGCCATATATCGTGTACAAATGTAAATTAACGATTTGCACGGGCAATAACTGACTGAGTTAGTATTTTGTGTGTTTTATGACCGGTGAATTAAAACATTAATAAGCACACGCGTGTAAAAAATAAACTTCTAATACTACATTGGTTATAAGAAGTATAGTAAATGAGTTCGTTTGTTTCGTTAGATATTAAGCCTTGAATAAAACATGCTTTTCACAATTTTTATTTGTACCTGTATAAGCCAAATGTGCGGAGATTTATAGAAGTTGATTGAACAAAGGATGTAAAAGTACAAAAGTACAGAACCGAAAATGAGAAACCGTGTTGTCTATCTATCTATACGAAAACTACCAAAGCTTGTACGATTTAATAGTTTGTATGTTAATAAATTACGAGTTTTGTAGATATATTAATTTTGCAAATAATACACGAGATAAAAGGTAACATTTTGTATTGTATTTAATTTTCCAGACTAGCTTTTATCTTTAGTACAGATTTAAGTAGTAATTAAAGCATACGTATCTGATTCATGTAATACTTTCACAAGCTAACATCAGTTTGTTGAAAATTTATTAACAATAATAACAAAACTATCATTTTAATAACAATCATCTTCAAAACAACAAAGGTTTTATAATCATCAGGATCATATTATAATAATAAGATATACTTCCCACAGAGATAAATGATTAGGGGTAATCATACCACCATGAATAATTCCAACATAACTCTTTAACGATTACCTTACACACTAACATACACTACACACAAACCCCGCATTAAGTACTAGTATCAAACTGATTACGCTGTACAATTTCGAGTACCGCCAAAAAAGCTTTCACTTTTTTTATAATAATGAATGAGAAACGTCTTTATACCACGTTTTACTAAGTACGGCACAGACACTCAATCGCCGTGATTAATTGTATGAATATGCATGCCATTCATACAATATGAAAACACTTTCATACGTCTGAGAAATTCAAGCCTTTATTATTTCTACTTGACGTAAGTACATACATACTTGATGTAAGTATACTTCTGTTCAATTTCTAAGAATATGTACTGAATAACAGGTTGAGAATGTATGGAATTCAGGGAACGAGGCTAAGCTACATGTAATCAATTAATGCTTATTGGTAATCTGTAATATTAGTTTTAATAATATAAAACTTAATTAAAACAGAGTGGATCCTAAAACCTCATACTAATAAACAGCATAGTTGATTATGATTATGTTGGCATAACGGATTTTCATGTGTAAATGATTATGTTATCTTATCACAATTCTCATTTCTCCTTTCTTTCTTATCTTAAAAATAATATTAACATTATATCTAGACATTCTGTGAGGTAAAACATCGTAAGGAAACCTCCCTTTTTCTTGAAATAGGCAATACTCAATGTGTATACGACTACATAGTTTACCACCTGTCACGTTGAGTATCGATAAATAGGTTAAAAGTTAGTTTCCAGTGGCGAAAGACCACTACAAGGGGTTGTATGGTATGATCTATACAATATTACTCATCGTAAAATATTATAATTAGGACGGTTTCGTAGGGCCCGGCCAAACAAGACATATGCCAGTCAGATAGATTTATATTGAAAAAGGGTAACGTTAGAAGTACCTGTAACCGCCGACGTGTGACGAGATGTATGAGTGTCAATGAAGCGAAAGTGATCTGTCAGGATCGGGACCAATGGGGATCCGTGACCTACCCCTCTACAGGGAATCAGGTGTGATGTGTATGTATGTTTGTATATAATCATCGCTTTCTTCATCCTACGCTACTGGCACACCATGTCTATATAAATGCCTTTACATACGTATGACCTGATCTCGCCTATCACGCCTGATTCTCTGTAGAGGGGTAGGCAGAGATCACGGATCCCCATTTGTCCCGATCTTGACTGACCACTTTCGCTTCATTGACATTCATACATCTTCTCATACACTCTCGGCGGTTATAGGTACACCTAACGTCAATAAATAAATAATAAATGCCTTTCGTCCATTAATATGTATATGTCACAGTGCTTGACCTCATCAAGCACGGACGCTTAAAGAAGAGAGTTATTTTGAAGCTTAATACAGCTCAAGTGGTCATTACTACTTGAAAGTTTGACGAATGCTCGGATATAAATCACACGCGCTGCAGATATATGAAATGTGCGTTTTATTAGAGTGAAAGTTGAGTCACTGAGTCACTGGGTTGATGGATTTAAAGATTGAGAATTAGGTGAGGAATGCTTTGTAAGGATTTGTCTCTTTAGATGGGTAATAGGATCCCTTAGTGCTATAAAACGATTAAGTGTTTGTTTGTTGGAGACTGAATGAATAATAAAATATACTTGAATTATACCTTGTATATGATGATAACAATAACATATCTAAAGTATTCAATACAAAACTGATTAAAACTTTAATATAATAGAGACTATTTACAATTTAAAGATAATAGAGTATTCGCAATGACATCAATGGTTAATGAAACCGTTAAGTGTTCCTAAAGATATATTAATCATAAAATTCCTAAACGGGACAAGTAGGATGTGTGTTTGTGTGTAATAAAGAATAAATAAATAAAAATACGTGACTTATTTTAGTTGAACGACCATTCGTTAGATTGATCTGGTAGATAAGCGCATATTGATACAGTAATACACCCAAAGTAAACTTGTCCTTGTAATGAACTTACCATCCATAGAGATATGTGATTGATCGGCATCGTTCATAATATTTATCACGTTATATAATATTTTATGGGATACCTAAAACATAGATATCATATAAATATAATATTAAATAGTCTAATGTTTTATTTAATCAATTCAAAATAAAACTATTATTTACAATAATAATAAAAAAAAAACGAAAACAAATAAAATAAAATTTTAAAGGAAAAATATCTCCTTTAACTCATCGCTGTCAGAGTAAGGCACGGTCCCCAACAAACTGGCAACATTACCTCTCTGAATGGCCAAACTAATGCGTTGGCCAAGGTAAGTGCCAGCCTTTGGATCACCACAGGCCTCGGAGAGGCGAACAGACACCTCCTTTACAAAACGTCTTGCCTCGCCTCCCCACGTGCCAAGAGTTTCAACGGCGAAAGGAACGAAAAAGTAGTCATTGACTAAATTTCCATATTTTCGCCGCTTGAAACTCTCAGCCAGCGCCGCCGCAGCTCCCGCCTCGACCTCAGACTTGGACAAATAGCAGGGCGCCAAAGTGTCGACGCACGTGGCGTCCCACACAAGTGCCCTGCCATTCTTCTAAGGCATCAAAGACATTCCATCAGGTCTCTTGCCATCCTCACGTGCCAAGCCACACGGCTCAAGCACCGCCGGCACACGAGCGGTGACAAGGGCCCGACGAATAATATCATTTAATGCTGAGTGTCGAGACAGACGACCAGCGCTTCGCTGGCAAGACAACCCGTGGTGGCCAAACTCGTCAACACGTGCCCCACAACCACAGCGATGAACTTCGTTAATCCTTACGCCGAGCCTCAAACCCACACCCAGACAGAAAGTAGTTCCATCTAGAAGCGTCCCAATCTTCTCAGACGGCAATGCATTCAACCAAAACCCCGATTCAGGCTCGGCCGCAGCCCGGAGACGCGCCCGCTGTGCAGGACTAGAAGCAGAATTAATTATGGACAATTGAATCTGCCTGCACAGTGGATCATCCCAGGACCTCTGAAAAACGGCCCCTGACGGAAGCTCGGCATCCTGCCCCAGCAGAGACAGCCAAGCAATTCTGGCATCGGACAAACCCGACGTCTGCACCGAACCCAAAGCCCCGTGAATATTTTTTGCGTGCAGACCCTGAGTAGCATGCGCCGAAGACAGAAATGCTGGCAAAGCAACACTGGACGCACTCCGAATCCCAAGACCACCAAACCGAATTGGTAAAGTGGCCTGGGTCCAACTGCCATCATCAAAATTTAAATTTAGAATCTTCGAAAGTGTTTCACGTAGAAGGGAATCTAAATGATTTAAAGCCGATATATTTCGCCAAAGTTCTGAACATCTGAGATAATATGTGAATTTTGGAACGAATAAACAGAATTTTATAATTGTATAAGCCAAATGAGGGTTAATGGATTCTAAAATTGAAGTCGATTCGAGGAATTTTTTCATTTTTGTATCGATGAAGGCAGCGGATGATTCGGAGTTCAAAGGGGCACCAAGGAGGAGAAGCGAACTTTTATCCAAAATTTTAATGCCCGGTGCTATTGATTCAAATTTTTCAATGATGTTGAGTTTTGTCTCGTTTGGAATGGCATTATTGATGAAAATTTCGCATTTAGATGAATTTAGAAATAAACCTAAAGATGAGAAACTGTTTTGAATTTTTTCTAAATCCCTTAGAACGGCAGTCGCTTCGCCTCCTATAGTACCATCGTCCAGATACCACACATTGAAGCCCGACGTAAGAGCCTCAATATGTGGATGGATTGCCAGGCTGAACAAAGCCGGACCAAGAGGGTCACCTTGTTGACATCCAGTACACGAATATATTAAATTTTGATTATAAATTAATTTTGATGGATTTCCATAACTTTGCCAAATGTAATTATAAATGTTGGGTACTTTCTCTTTCACCTGATCCAACAAGGCAGCCCTATCTACCGAGTTGAAAGCATTCTTGACGTCAACCTTCAAAAGGACCTCACCCGAGCCATGCTCGCAAAATGTGCGCGCAGCATGCACTGCAGCTTCACACCCACCGCGCGTGCCAAATCCCAACTGTGTGGGTTCGAAATAAGGCCCGATAATTGGTGCAATATGGCGACAGCAGATCTTTGACACAACGCGGCGTACAGTGTTGCCGACTGCAATGGGCCGTATACCACCATCCTTCTTCTTCAGAGCACACAGACTTGCCCCGTAAAGCAAGTCAGTGACTTCCCCACACACTTTGCCCGCCAGCATGAGGTTCACGAGCCGCGTCAGCTGCGCCAGGAGGGCCTCACCAGTGACCCCGACGGCCCCACACAATAAATCCTTCAGGTGTTGAGGCGTTAGGCCATCGAGGCCACCAGCCGAGCCACTCCTGAACGACAGGACCGCCTCGAGCACCTCCTGCGCCGTTGCCTCGTGCTGGGGCGAAGAGAAGGCCGACGGATCTGGCTCACCCAGGCTACCCCTTGAAGGTGGATGCTTGTCCTGCAAAGATTGGAGCGTTTCAGGGCAGTCAGGAGCAATGCTATCATTAGAAAATAACAAACGCGCTGCACCGCTAACGTCTCCATCGGCTATTTTACTTTTTATTTTATTTTGTATATTAAAAGGTTTCTGTTTTGTTTTATGTAAAAGTGGTATTTCCAAATGGTTATTGCAGTTATCTTTTATGGATTGCGTGGCTGATTTCGAATTTGATGCTATATGAAGAGTGCTATATGAGAATAAAAAGAAATTTTTCCAACTATTAACATCATTGTTGTCAACCACGTTTTTCAAAGTATTGGACAATGATTTGGCGACGGATACTCGGGCTCCTTTGGGTATTCTTTTTATTAGAGGAATGGATGATTTCAATTTTCCTAATGTTTTCCAAAGGGTGGATATTGTATGAAAATTTGAGGAATTGATCGAAGTAGCTGTAGTGGGCAATGAACTTGGTAGGTTGTGGAGGTGTTTATGGCATTTGGATATGTGAATATTTAGACCGTGCTTACCTTTAAAAAACCGTGGCTGAGAACAATGAAGGCATTTTTCTAATTGTGTTAGCGGCGCGGGCACAGCTCCTGACAGAGGCTCGGCACTTATCACATTTTTCAACATTAAATTGGTTATACTTAAAAATAATAATAAAACTTAGAAAAAAATAAAGATTCTAAAAGGTAAATATTTACATTATATACAAAAAACTAAAAACCAAATATTTAAAAACAAGCACAGTGCGCAGGCACTGACGCAGCTTCAAAACAACCACCAATACGAATCTTCCAATTTGCTTTTCTATGGATCTGATTCCCTCTCTCATTGGCTGGTTGATATTGGTCAGGCGCCTAGCAACCCCACACAGCAGCAATCAATAATAAACGCTTTTATTTTGTTGAAGAGCGTAGCAAACACAAATAAAAGAGCCGGCACTATCATGAAACACACACAATAGATGGAAGGGGTGGTCTTCTTAATGTTACACGGGCTTATATTTTATTTGGAGTTATAAGCAATTTTAAAATAATTTTCTTCTAGTTCCCTAGTTACGTTGCTAGGTTCGCTCTCGTTTAGATCATCTAGTTTTAGTTTAAAATTAAATAGTCTTGTGTTAGTCTAGGACGTCAAAGATTGCTAACTTGCTGCCGTTATAACATCGCAACCCCAATATATAAACATGAATATATATTTATGTATAATACTAGATCAAACTTCCCTGCCATTATATTGTTTACTTTTAACGTTAACGCTATATTAAATTAGTGATAAAATTTATAGGCATCATTTTACTACACTATTTTTCTCCGGAATTGCCATTTAAATGAAGTAAACCTAGGTTCAATAACTTTAGTACTCTAATTACCTAACACAGTGACTTAATAGTTTGTTAAACTAATGACTAAGTCGACTCGATGGTTGCTCATGAATGAACAATGTTGGTTTAAGGCTTCGTAACACTTAGGTGGTAAAATGGAAATAGTTATTGAATAATAGAAACATATGTTTTCGTCTAGATAATAATAGTATTTTGGAGAATAAATTGGAGAGCTATAAGTTCAATAATTTTATTCCAGAAATAATTTTAACTTTTTTTAAAATAAAATTTTTAGGACATCCTTGAAATAGCCCTTTTATTTAAGACTTATGTTAACGTATATTTAAAATACAAAACGAAAACATATTTTACTATAGTATATATTCATCAACCAGAGTGGAAAGGAAAGAAAGCGTAGTTCTTAACTCTGCCTCCACCGGGAATCGAACCCGGAACCTCACGATTAGCGTTCCGGTGGAAAACCAATCGCGCCACAGAGGTCCTCAAAATAATAAAGAGACTTGATACATACATACACATCACGTCAGATTCCCTAGAGTAGAGTAAAGGGGTAGGCAGATATCACGGATCCCCATTCGTCCCGATCCTGACAAACCACTTTCGCTTCATTGACACTCATACATCTTCTCATACACATTTGGCGGTTATAGGTACTTCTAAATTATTATATTATATTAATCAACTCAGGATTTGATCTAAATAAGTAATAACTTGATCTGATATCATCCCATCGTTTTAAGAGATATCCCCTGTATTACATACTGGGGCCTTACTCCACTAATGCATTGTAGGCACAATATTACTTCAGTAGTGATACAGTAATACTTCAGTGGCCATAATTTGACACTTTTGGCACTGCACTATGTGCTAAAGTGTCAAATTACGGCCACTGAAGTATTACTGTATCGCTACTGAAGTAACATTGAGCCTACAATGCATTAGTGGAGTAAGGCCCCTGGAAAGAAACTCATTCTGAATTCTTATTATGTGTGTAATACACTTACACAGTCATATAAGTAAATGTGTGTATGAATCTTTGATACGATCTGAGTCACGATTGAGTGAAAGGCCGCAACCTGTCACCAGAAAGATTAAATGTCACTAACCGAGAATAGAACGGTAAACACGAGGCTGCATGGCTAATGAGCCACGCCTGTAACCCTTGAACAGGTAGACAGAGCATCGAAATATATAGTATACATTCACGTCCCTTAATTCCTTTCGGCGTGAACGGAACCTCGGAAAAATGATAATATTTCCTAAGTCACTTTTTAATATTGGGAACATTGGTGATAGATTGCTAGCTCTTCGGCCTATTGATTACATTTACCTCCAGTCCCTTAGTCGCCTTCTACGATATGCCGGTAATAATGGTAGCTAGTTAGAATTCTTTTTACGTCCTAATCTAGTGCAGGAGATATATATTCATCAAGAAACATTGAAAGGAAACCTACTGACTATTATTATATTCCAAAGTAGTGACGCCACGGTACACCTCTTGTCACGTTACTTACTGTCTATCTTAGTTAATGGTTCAAAGTCGCACTAGAATCTCTAATTCCGCTGTATACGGATATACTCATAATTATTCAAATATTTGCAAAGATAATCTCACAACTAACCAACAGTTTTTAGGAAAAATAATAACGAAATATTCAAAGTTCATGAAAAATATATAAAGCCCAATAAGACATATGACAGTCCCATAGACGCCATATTGAAAAAAGGGTAGGGTTCCCAAGACACTGAAAGCATTCCACCTCTGAATAACAATGCTTATTGTCCTTATTTTTCAACTTATATTTAATATATTTTTTATCTTATATTTCAACCGTACTTTAAGCCGTATTTACTTATTATATTTCACCTTTCACATAATTTTCTCTCTAGAAATCTTGTCCATAATATCGTAAATAATTAGAGAACATAAGTATGTGTGTACATTTCCGTAATAAAAATACAATCACGAAATCGAATATTACGGTGAGGGAAAACATCGTGTGGAAACCTACCTGTTCCCCGAACAGGTAATAGTCAGTGTTATTAATGGCGACAGGGCTTACCACCTGTCACATTGAGTACTGACTATCTGCCCAACACGTTGGTTCGAGAGGGCCATAGAATCACTACCTTCGTAATTACGGACATGGACACCTGAACCTCTGACTACCCCGCAAGGGTTTATGATCGTGAACGCGTTTGTCTTAGTGAAAGTCTATCAGTCCATAGCCATATAACAACCAAACTATTTACGGCCCTTACACTTTGGCCTAAATACGTCAACAATATGCCACAAACAAAGTAATTAAAAAGTGAGTTTACCTAAACACATTACCATTTGTAATTACTCAGCTTTCAACGAATCGAGGTACTAGCAAACCATGAAAGAGTTTAACGTGTTCCATACGAATTAAGCTTTCTCTTTTTTTCGTAAGTAATTATACTGAGATCAGGCGAATACGAATTACAATATTTCCGCAATCACATCTAAAGAGACAGTCATTGGAATAAATATGCAATATAATAAAAACTTGCATAAAGTTATACAACTCATGTTTCGCATTAAAGTTGACAAACAATAAAACATTACTGTCACGAATGTAATTTCTTTATATTTTCAATGGTCGAGGGAAAATCTTCACTAAAAACAGTATCTTAAAGAAAAGATAGTATATACATATACATTAACGTCCTTTAATCCCTTTCGAAGTGGACACTTTCTAGTAATACTATGAATATTGCGGTTACGATGTCATTATGGAACATTAGTGAAAGGTTGCAAGCCCATCACACAATAAATTCTATTTACCCTGGTCCCGTAGTTGTCTCCTACGACATTCCGGGAAGAACGACAGCTAGTTAGCATCCTTTTTACGTCCCAGACTAGCACAGGACAAGAAAAGTCAGTATATGATTATGATGTATATGATTTACGAGCTAGTCCAAAACCTAAAGAGGAATAGGTTCAATGCAATCGATCAACTACCTGGTACTTACATTGCCATATCATAAATGGTCTCTAGTCTTCTGTCCTACCCGAAAGGGAAGATAGATTGGAAATATTTTATGTATTATTGTATTATTTAAGTACAGACTATTTGTTTACAATTGTACCCACTACTCCTAGTGACTCATTCGGCTATATTTCATATATGTACATATGTTGTTTAATTATTTAGCTTCGAACTATTTATTTACCTTTCGGTCACGAGGATCTAGAACCCTTTGATCTAGAACGTTATCGATGTAGATCACTAACTTAAGGCAAGTAGCAAAATGATAAAAGGAAATTCGAAATATATGGAACTACTTTGGAAACATTACGTGACTTAACCAATGCGTAATTCAATCCGACACATTTTGATTTCTATTCTCTTAGCGATCTACTACTTGTTTAAAGTCTCTAATCTACATCAGATAACGACCAAAGTGACAGGTTGTTAGCCCATCACCTTCCAAACGTGTGAATATCTTGACACTGACTTCCTTTTTAAGTGAATCACTGACCTAGCGGACCTCAAAAGTCTGTCGACCCAAAACAGGTTTAACAACCTCCTTACCTTACATAATACGTACAAAATTATGCGTTTTAACAAAAATACCTGTTCTTTACAACATGATATGGTCAACGCAACCCCATTATTCAAATAAAATGTCACCTTATAGTTTTAAGAGATTCGCGATTTATACTCATGATTAATCTAACGGGACTTATCAGTCTGCCCGTGACCATGGCTGCTGCAACGTAGCCGAAACGTCGGGTTAATAAAGGTAACTTTATTATATAAAAACATACGCGATAAGTCCCGTTAGTTATTAATCAAAAATGTCACCTAGAAGATATCGTGAATCTTTCTTCCTGGATAGGCTAAAGGTCGTGAATTATGTATATTATGCAAATACATGTATGTTACAACTCTGTTCTTTAAGTCATGGAATAGATAGGTACATAAAAAATAAGTGAACAATAATATCTGTCAGTCTGGTACGTAAATACATTGCTATCTACTTTTCTACACTACATAATAAAAGATACAGTTAAGGGGTAACATAACCATAGCCATACTCACAATCCTAATTTAATACCTAAAAGTAACTGAGTAAAGACTTCAAGTATATAGGGTGTATCCCTACATCATCATCACATCACGCATGATTCCCCGTCACAAATTCCCAGGCAGAAATCACGGATCCCAATTTGTCCCGGTCCTGACAAACCACTTTCGCCTTATTGATACTCATACAACTTCTAAAGTAGTACTTCTTAAGTTAACCTTTTTCCAACAGGGATAGAAGAACATGACTAAATGTATGAATGTAAGTTCAAAGCTAATATCTTCAAAGGTATGCGCGTACTATGCACTTTGCCCTTTCATCTTGATCGGCAATAGTCGAAGTTAATTCGAGGTCAACTAATGAGTGAAAATAGGCAGCAATCAAACGATTAAGTACACGGGATCATCCCATAGCCTACTTTGTAGTGATGTATTAGAAATTCCAATGATTGTTTACTATGACAGCTATTTAGGTGAGATATAATCCCCATTGGATTCCGACATAAGACCAGAGCGTTGCGTTTGCCCAGCTGAGTTGGAACCCTTTTGCTGCTACAAAAACATGCACAAGTTTCATCCCCTATTTTGTAAGTTTTAATTGTGAACGTTTTGTTTTGTGTACGTTTTTGTAATAGTAAATAAACGCTTTTGTTATTATTATTAGATATTGAAAAAGCGTGACGTTAGAAGTTACCTATATCTACAAAGTGTGTACTCGTATAAGGTGAATGGATGTCGATGAAGCTAAAGTAGTTTGCCAGGATCGTAACAAAAGGAGATCTGTATGTCTACCCCTCTATAGGAAATATCTGGTGTCATAGACATGTATGTTCGAATATTATACATACGCTTTGCATAGCGACCGTAACCCTTTAAGATAGGATAAGAATTGAACAACGGTGGTTGCACCTAATGTCACGCAATGTGTATATTTCAAAAATTATTCTTCACGACGATATTTTGAGGTACCAAAACCAGGACGTGAACAACCGAACGGCGTTTCGTCTTAACACTGACCATAGCCAAGTTTCCAAAGCCTGTGAAGTCTGTGAGGCTATGTAACCCACAATAGTTGGTAGATTGGCACTATAAGATCGCAAGCACAAAGCTTCTTAGCAGTATAATGACCCAAACAACGAGTACTTTCAGATAATCGCAGCAAAGATAGCCGTGTAGGTTCCCCATACTTTGCCTTGTGAAAATGGACCGGCTAACCTTCAAGATCCGTGTTCTAAGCAGTGAAAGTAAGCGAAAGCTTTCGGAGTAACCTTGCGTGTAGGGTGGCTATGGGTTTTATATGGAATGATTTTCTTAGACTTTGTTTTTGTGTACGTAAAATTCGTATTAGGCATTTACAAAAAACAAAGAAAAACATATTAAAACTATGTAATCGTTTGTTGCTTTAGTATGAATTATCTATACTGCAAGTGTCGCAGTAAGATTAGTTATACTAAAATATTTACATACTTAAATATGAAGGAAATTGCATCAGAAATTCGAATCACATGAATAGTATCATTTATATGTAACAATTTAGGAACATGCAAGGGGATGAGTGAATAAAGTAATTTAATCTAAATCGCTTTGTGTAGTTTCTGTCTCCATCGATGAGAAAATATTTTGTACAACTTCAAAATAATTAAGTGCTGTCCAAGGACCAGCAATATAGCTTAGCTGCATATACTGAAGCAGTGGAAATCATTGCATAATTTTTTTCTTAATTGTAATATGTAAATATGCTATATCATAATTATATTAATATTCTTTTATTGAGATCCCACATACCATATGCTAAGCAGTGAACAGTGTTTTATTGTTTTTAAAATTTTTTCCACTAAAACCGTAGTTGCATACGGCCCCTACAATATCATATTGTGTACAGTCATTGATAACAATTATGATCTGTACATAAATATCGACAACCAATGTCTCTAAAGGAAATTACAAAATCGGAAATCGATTGCCAAACGTAAAAGTACTATTACGTGGGCACGAAAGTCCATTATGAGGTTACTTAATGAGATATTGTATTGACTTTGCTGATGGACGAAATATATATGACATAGAGACATTTATCACTGAGTTGGGTTATTAAGGTATCATAAGTCAATAAAGTGAAAATGCTTTGTCAGTTAAACCTAAGTTGTTTGTATTTTATAATATTAAGGGATTAATCATGCTCTCCAGTCGTGAAAAGTACGTTAGGTTAGTAAATTTTGTTTTCAAATAACTTAAAACAGAAATTGTAATGAAATATACTAAAAAAGGCAAACGCGTTCACGATTATTAACCATTGCGGGTTAGTCAGAGGTTCAGGTTTCCATCTTCGCAATTGCGAATTCTATTAAATTCTATGGAATGAAATAATTTACTTAGTCAAAGTACTACTACTAACTAATTCAAAGCTTCTACGTTACTTTGAACTATCCAGGTTACTCAAGTTTAGTGCTGTTTATCAAGCCATATATCTTGAGAGCGAGGTATCTTGAAAATCAGAATGCAGTGCATGCATAAACGCGTGCGTGATAAATACTAGAAATTTCTCGCCTCTCGGCCCCTTCACTCAAAAGGCAAAGACTAGGTTTCCGCTCTATGCAGCTTACGTGCTGCGTTTACACTAGGTTAGTGATCGAATATTAATTACTAGGGTGACGATGATTTGTAAATATGTATGTAAACAAACACACATATACATTCACGTTCTTTAATCCCTTTCAGACAGGAAAGAACCTTAGGGACATGGGAGCATGTTCATGATATATTTGTTATTATTGTATATTTCTCCGAAAAATTAAATTAAATAATCCTCTTACTTGAAACACGTAATATTAGTATTGTTTTAAAGGAGTAGACGGTACTTTTCCAATCCTGTCAAACAGGATATCCATACGTCAACATTCCTATTCAGCAGTTACTGTAATTCTTATAATATAACCGTGTAAGACTTATTTGTTGGTACTAAAAGGTGTATATAACTAATAGTTTAAACTACATACTCGTATATATTTTTTTGCCTAACGGGATCCTGATAAACTAAATTCGTGTAAAGGAAGCAGCGAAGGTGTCGGCTGCACAAGATCAAGTTTCACAGGAAATCCTATGGAAACGTCTTTTGAATAAAAACAACACTTTTTACAACAATCATGCGTGTAGCTTACTCCGACGGACTAACGTACTTATAAAAGTTACTCTCTTTGTACAAGTTTGTATACAAGTACGAGTATATACTTGTACTAGTCCTTTGCTAGTCAGGGACGTAAGACAATGCTGACTAGTTGCTATCCTTCCCGGCATGTCATATGAGGTAACTTAGAGACTAGGTCAATTAAAATAGTTAAATTAGTCAATTCTTGCTGAAAAAACTTCGATTCCGTTACTAAAAATATAATTTTGTCACAATATTATTTTCGTTTTATTATCTATGTCAGGACTGTATTAAACTCAAGCCGATACGATCAGTGTCAGACCAAAGGATACATGTTTTGACTTTCAATGAACGCACTGCAGTATTAGTTGTACTGAACATAATCATTATCAAATGGAATTTGTACTGTAAGTAAAAAGGTAGGATACAAATCCCAAGTATATGGAAGCTTGTTTCATTCCATTTTACTCTCATACCTACTTGGATTTAAACACGTGAGATTCCAAAAAAGTGAGATGTTGATCTCGTAATTTTCACTGCGTAAATCAGATATCATATCCATCTGCCTAGTTCCCACTATTGTTTTCCCTCGTCTACGCGTTTTAAACACGTATACAACTAACTACTGTTATGAATAAATAATGGTAACGATGTATTTATAATCATCTAAATAGCTAGTTCCATGCTAGTCTCAGACGTGAACAGAATGCTTACTAGCTGCCGTTCTTCAATGACAGTAGGAGACGACTAAGGAACTATTGGGCAATGGGCTAGCAAACTGTCTCCAAGATTTTCCAAATGACATCAAAATATATTACATATGTATATTGCAGCTATACATGCTAATAAGTGACCAAGAATGTTTTTTCATGTCTCCAAAGTTCTGTCCGCCACGAAATTCATTAAAAGACATGAATGGATATGTACCTAATAACGACAAAAAGATTTTTAATCTCCTCAATTATATTACTTCTATTTTCCCACTTTTATATGTTACGCTAAAGGAACACATTATTATGAGGACACCAGCCTATTCTTCAAGATATGCTATTTAATTTACATATATACTTATATTCAAGCTGGGAGGTCCCTTAGGAGATAGGATTTTTTTTATAATAAAACATAATATTATGACACATATTATGTCTAAATTATATTATATGTATGCGATGGGCTAGCAAACTATTACTAATTGTCCATATAACATCACAACCCCGATATTTATCCTTTAAAGTGACCTAAGACATATTATCGTCTCCAAGGTGAATGTGTATGTATCTGTAAACACTAAGGTGGTTGTACTCCATATATGTATGGAGGTAGTACGTTCGACATTCCTATAACGGCGTGAGCCTGTGTTTGAGAATCGTTCTAGTTTCGTTTGTTTCTAGGTGAGCGTTCACTTTCCTGCATTAGCCTAAGTGGTGCATTTCAAGCTCGCGTGCTCAGATGTACTAGAATATATTTACTCCTCGTAAACTTTACCTCTTTTACATACATACATACACGTCACGCCTGATTCCCTGTAGAGGGGTAGGTCACGGATCCCCATTTGTCCCGATCCTGACAGACCACTTTCGCTTCAATGATATTCATACATTTTCTCATACACTCTCGGCTTTTAAATCTTATAATACTCACAAATTAGCTATGACGTAAATGGAATGCTAACTAGCTGCATTTCTGCACTTCATATCTCATGTTTGTGTAAGTGGAATCCCTTGGGCGAAGAGGAACCTGTTACCAATATTATAATTTGATAGAGTACTAGAATTTGTGCATTTGGTCAGAGGTTAAGTTAGGAAAACGTGTTTGTATGTATAATTACTAATAATACAATGAATCCCGTGTAGCTCTAGCGTCCAAACAGTGGACATGTACCAATGGAAATGAAGTTTTTTCAATATCAATGTTCATTTACACAATAAAAGTACTATTACGAAATGTGCCGATGACTACGGGGCAAGAAAATACATATTTCATGAAAAAGACCATAAATAGTTAAGTGTTTGTAACTTACCACCTATCTGGTAAGTATACGCCTAGGTTGGAGGTGGAAATACGCAGATGGCCACGCCTAATTCTATATACCCTGCAAGCGTTAACGATCATGAGTTAATTTGTCTTTTACTTCCGTCAGTATGGTAATATAGGACCCAGTTCTTATCTAACTGTAAAGTTATAATCGGACCCGAATACCCCATGAAAAACAGAATAGGCTTATAATATTTAAAAACGCACATTAAGTCACGTTACTACCAAACATTAAATAAAACAATGTTTCTGTAGGTAGAGTATGTTAAGTATTCACCTTGAGTCTATGAATCTTTTCAAACCATCATATGTTTAGTTCTTACTAGTAGTAAGAAATGCGAAGTCTAAAGGCATGGGACATTATTCTTTAATCCGGGGAAGAGGCACAACCCATTACCCGGCTGATGCATGTGATTGTGGTGCCAATACAAAAGACGATTAGCAAAAACTCATGTGCATTACAGACTAGACTGCCTGACAGACTAGGCGATGTGTAGATTCTATTACGAGAATGTGAGTTAATTCACTCATGTCACGTGAGTGTCTGAAACATATTGAATATATTATTTAGCCTTTCTTTCTATAAATTCGAAGGAAGTGACTAAAAGAGAAGAGATCAACGGAGATTTCAATGAAATCTAATGACTAGTATTCCATTTTACCACCACAACCCCGTTTTAAATGTTTTATGTTTGACAATTAATTTATATTGGTACAAAAATACGTCCAGATCATTATCTCTTTTTTGTAGTAATCAAATGTTTTAGCAATCGATCAACGGCCATGGTACGAAACTTTTTAGTTACTTAAAGTCTAATTCCATTAACGTCCAGTGCCATATAATGTTGGTCTTTGCATATCTAAAGATCAAGATAATAAGAACTCTTATGTTATATCTAAATATAAAAGAATCTCACATATGTATATATCGATTTAGACACAACCTATAAGACAACATATTCAACATTTTTGCAGATTTCATTACCCGAAAAATATATTTAATATTATAATGATTCGCATGACAGTCACATCTAACAGGACTAGGCTCTGCATTGCAACCCAAATTACGCTTGAACTAGAACTTGGCACAAGCGACGCTCGCATCTGCACACAATGCGCCTGTAAAGCGGGTTACAGTATCATAATGATGGGAACGGGGTTCATACTTATCGATAAACTTTATTATAAGTTTATTAATCTGTGTGTGTATTAAGGATGGATCTTCTGTGTATTGATGTGAGGTGTCTATTTGAAATTGTATGATTAATATGAAGTTATATTGACATGGAGTCTAATTTGTTATAAAGTAATAAACGAAACTCAAAAAGTTTATTTGGACAATAATATCATTAGTAAATATCCTTGGTTGAAATGTACACATATTTCATTGAAAAACTTAAACTATAAAATCAAACAAAAGGTACTATACTATACTATCATCTTCATTAGTAGTTTTTTATTTATCTTGAATCTACGGTATGCCTTGCATTTATAATAGAATTTTGATCAACTTTAACAATGTTTATCCGATTCATATCAGTCTAATACAATGACTTTCTCCGTGACAATTCAATACCAGTTCAATTATTAATCATTCAGCAATCCGTTTAGTGTCGTGTTAGATTTAATCGATATTGTAAACAAAGGAAGTACCCATCACTAGTCTTCTTGTGGGAACATTTTTGCATTTTAAGTAGTGCAAGAATATAATTACGGTTTTACTTTGTATGATTACTTCCCATGAATTATTATACTTATATACGAGAAAGATATCAAGTTTGTCACAGAAAATATTAAATGTTAACGTGCATTCTACTAAAATGCCTGTATGATGATAATTGGATGAGATGAGGGTTACGAAAGGAATTTATAAAGCCAAAGTGGAAGGTAGATATGGACGCGATAGGCCGCGTAGAACTTATACAGATCAAATTGGAGACATTCTTCTCTAGGCGGGTGAAGGGTGAAAAACAGAAGAACATGTATGAGACGGTTAATGGGTTTGAGTGAAGCAATGGAAATTTTTCAGGATTATTCTAGGTGGCGATCGTTAGACTCTGCCTATCCGTTTAAGGGTGGACAGGCGTGAATATATTTATGTATATAATTAGCTTTATTTATATTTTTAGGTACTATGGATAATTAAATATTTTAATAAAACTATGGTTAATGGCTTCTCAATAATTTTCCATTGGTAACCATTATTTTCGACTGAGTCATAATATATTAGAAGTAAATGATCTGTAGTATTATGAATTATTATATTCTGCGATCATGTTAGGTATTCGAGGTTCTGAATACCCCTTAATAGTTTCATCCTTTTATACACACAACCAGTATATAGAACGTGACACGGTGGTACTGTATAGTATTATATTATCTGTGACGGTGGTATTGCAGCTAAGAGCATTTCATTCCGACGACATATACAGATCAATTATTGTATGTATATTGTACAATATGTACCTATTTATTTCGACTAACGTTATGTAATGTATACCTCCTAGAAGTTCAATGGAATAATTCAACATTCAACCACTGAAACATTTATGCTAAAAGTTACAATGGAGTATTATTACTAGACTTTGGCTACTCATAAAGTATACGAATCAAAAATGTGTTAAGAATGACAGCATTAATTTTATTGTTCTCAAGATATTAATAGTTAGCCCGATTAAATTAAATGAATGAAGACTAAATAAAGATGAATAAATAAGATAATATTAAAAGATTTATTTATCTATTAGTATGGAATAAGGTTTAGCGACATCTATTATTGTTATTGTAAACTACAGATGAATGTATTAGCAGTGACATCTCTGTGTGCTTTACAAGACTAATACATATCAGCAGTAAACGCAAAAATCAAACGATAAGATAGAATATTTCATGCGTTGCTACCTAGATGGCGCTAAAATTAAAACTAATTTGATAATATTAATTTATTATTGTTATTTGGAATATGAACATAGTAAGAAGATAATATCACATGAATTGGTGAGATAGGAAGATCCTACATAAACTTTTTTATTTCTATAATAATACAAGAACTACTACTAACGAACCTATTACTATTGAAATAAAATCATTGTCGATATTATCCTTCTATTATAGTAGTAAGCAATATCAAATAGTTTTGATTTTGATCACTTTGTTGTAGTAGATACTGATTTAACATTTCCACGCATTACACAACATCCGATATGGTCTAGTGGCTAGGATACCTGGCTCTCACCCAGGAGGCTCGGGTTCGATTCCCGGTATCGGAAGAAACCTTTTTGCATTTCTTCCATGTATTTTAGTAAAAAACTTTAAATATAAACCCTAACCGTATTTAGCCCTTCACTCGTCCAGTTAGCGCTTTGTTGAATTTTTCGCTACTCAAGCTATAGATAGCTATATAAACAAAAAAAGCCAAAGGCCAGTGGCGATTTGCTTTGGTATAATATTATGTTTGAGACACGATGTTTAATGTTTATTCATTTTACAAGAACGCTTATCGCGTATCCAAGGCCATTGCAACATGGCCGAAACGTCGGGTAACAAAAGTAATACTTTGTTTATAAACTATAGCCCGTAAATTCCGTTTTGTTGTAAAATAATATTATTATTTTGTCGGCTCCAAATTAAAGTTTTGCTTATCTGCTACGGTTTCAATTGAATTTACCATTAATTTGTATTGATTATAATTATTTGTATTGATTACTGAGAAACAATGGATTATGGAAATTATTGAGGAGAGGCAATCAGAGATTCATAATGCTGATATTTTTGTTATTATTTTTTCTATTCTTAAAAATTTATCATTCCTAATATGTAACGGAAATAGCATTTCTTATCTTTCATACTGTGTTTCATACGTTTTTCAACGGATATGACGTCATCCAATAACAACATGTGAAGAATTTTACGCATAGTTGTAGTAGGCACACAATTTCATTGATTCTCCGGAAAATCGTAAAAAAAATGTTTTACATTAGAGTCAACAGTTATTTCATATAATAGTCTATAGTAGTATTTATGTAGTATTATAACGTATATCTATTATAGGTGTATTCAATTTGTTTTTAATAATTATAGCGTATTTACATTGTTTGTTCCCACTTAATAAATCGATATGGTATCATCAAATCAGTAGCCATAAAATCTTATCCTAACGTGGGACGTAAAAATAATGTAAGCTGTATTTTAGGTAACAGGCTAGTTCTTAAATAAATTACGTAAATTCATGGACATAAGACATTACATTAGAACATTATTTTATTTAGTCCAGAATTCTAATTTATCAATCCGGCGCATTGACAAGAAAATCTTGAGTATTCTGATAAATAAACGTCCCTTAATTACTTACGGGGTTGATGTAACCTTGGATACTAATATCATCATAATAAAGTTGCGATGACAAGGAATAGGTATTTGTATAATTTCTATCCCATGACCTAAGTTTATTTTGACCCTGTAGACCCTAGCGGTCGTCAACGTATGCAAGGCAGCTAGTTCGATTTGTGTTTACGACCCATTACATCTATTTTTGACGACCTCCGTGGCTCGATCGGTTAGACGCCTGACGTGAGGTCCCGAGTTCGACTTCCGGTGGAGGCAGAGTTAAGAACTACCATTTTCTTCTGCTTTGCAATCTGGTCGTTGATTATTTATATTAAATATACGTTGACTAGTACCCTTAACACAAGTCTTAAATGTACTAAACAAGGGGCTAGTTCAATGTGTGTAATAACGTCCTACAATATTTTATTTATTATTATTATCTATGTCACCACATATAAAACAGCTAGTCTCGTTCCACTAAAGTCCCAGTTCCGCATTCCCCGTAATATACATCCGCATATGACAAATAAATCACTGAAAGGGAAACCTGATTCTCGTGGTGAGTTTCTTTTTGTTGACTTTTTGTCTTATTTCGTGTCTCACTACGTCCGATGTGGTAGGAGTAGAATCAATATTCTGGCACGGAACGCGATTGTCACTTTCGAATGCCGTTGCACCGCGCTTAAACTCGGTTTAGGAACTCGGTTTACTATTATTATAACCTATAGCTTAAAATATTTATTATGTTGACGTTAGTTAACGTAGTTTAAAGGGATATAGAAATTCTAATTAATTAATTGATATCTCTACATTCTCAGTAATAATAGTAGCTTGCTAGAAAACTGTTCTATTAATTATATTTCAATTTTTAAATAAGTTTTCACGAGTTTGTAATTACATTGAAAAAATATTATTGCAAATTTAACTACTACTACTCGTAGATCTACAGTGAAGGTAATAGAAATTAAACTCTTATTTGATGTCATGATCAAAAGCATAAACTAATATAATAAAAGACATAAAAAATTGTTAATATTGCATTATTTCTTTTATATTTATGTTATTTATATATTGGTGATTTCTTGTTATTAAACTCTGGTTTGAAACTGCGGCTTAAGTGTTCGGTGCAAGTGGCCCGCTGATTATGCGGTCAAAGACCTAGTTCTTCACCTTGCTCTTGAGCATACTTTGGCGCTCGGTAGGCGTGGCCCATGCAACTTATTGTCGATACATATTTGTCAATGTATTCGTCAATCTAAACTATCGATATATTATTAGAAGGTCAATTTGGGTAAACTATTTAGACCTGTCACATTTTTTATTGGTAATTACATTAATCACTCAATTCGATTTAAATTAATATAATTTTTTTAGTTTGTCAATAAAGCAGGTAAAAAAAATACCTTCCCGAGAAAACCACATGGTACGTTGTACTCAGTACTATAAACTAATTGTTATTCTTAAACATTCGCGATTTGTACTCATTTTTTACTATAATGAGACAGGGTCGTATCACGATAAAATAAATGAAGGTATAGCCTTTATATCATATATTAATTAATTCTCTTATCAAATCAAAATAAATTTATATTTACTTTACATTTCTACTGTTACTATAACGATCGATATTAACATATCTTACAGTAAGACTCATAGTAACCTTGAACTTCATTGACAACTACTTTTCTATCGATATACACGGTCCCAACACTAGTAGCGAAAACCAAGTAAGAGCGAGACGGCGCACCTTTCGTTTCTTCGGAGGCTGTCCATTCGAGATAAGTCGCTCTTAGTCAGTCGGGTGGCCAGCCCATAGTCCCTTGTGTTGTAAACGCGGATTAAACCAAAGTTTTAATTTCGACTGTGACCTATTTAACAGGTGTTACCTAACCAGGGTTTGAGATACTGTGCAACTGACCTCATTGTAAGAATACTGCTGAGAATCTTTTATGTGAGTACGTTATTTTATAGCTTTTATACGTTTTTATACGTTTCACCTGAATATTTAAACGATCTTTTTATGAAAACTTTTTTTATGAATTGTGTTTTTTATACAAAACATTACCTTATGTTGAACAATCCCTACAAACATTTAATTACCTCTAAGTTATTTCGGAAATATGTTTGAGAAATAGATCTATGGTATATTTATTTCGGTAGCAAGTATCCCAATACAAAATCTATTTAGGTATTCTATGGGAATGATTTTCAATTAAATGCCATCTATTTGCCGAAATAGATGGCATTTGAAACCAGCTTATTTCTTGAAATAGGCAATAATCAGTAACTCTATATGGTGAAATGGTTTACCACCAGTCATGTTGCATATTGAGTATAAAGTAAAAAGAGGGTTTCGACCAAAGACCATCACAAACAAGTTAACGATGGAAACTCAAACTCGAACTACCCCGAAAGGATTAGTCGTGAATGCGTAACCATGGCGCTGTAGACCTAGGTCAAGGTCAATTTAAGCCAACGGAACTTAACGGAGCATTGGATGTCCATAAGTTCAAGGCTGCCACGGAATACCATCAGACATAAGCTGTAATTGCATAAAGAATTTCGTTACCTGAAGAATATAAAGATTTGACCGTATATAAGACTGACATATTAATATAATGAAGTCAATTAATACGCTGAAGTAGAGTAGGGCAGCAATTTAAAGTGAGACCCACATACTTTAAGGGAGTTTAAGTATTAAAATTACTTCACTTCACAGTAAAAAGCGATGTACCTTGAAATGACCAGTTACGAATGAATCCTGATTATCAGGGAGATTGATATTTAAGGAGGTAGCTTACATTTAGACGTGTAATTAGTATAATAATAGTATTCTTATATCTGTAGTATAGCTACATAACTGACTGGTTGTTAGAACTAGCTTGTTGGCTTGGTATTCGATCATTTTATTAGTGCATTTAAGCCAGGGCATTTGTCACGGATATTCTCGGCATATAAATGTAAACGACACCGAGTACGATTTCGCAATCGAGTATTGGTAAAGAAAACCTGTCAGTTGTCACCTATTCAACCTTTTAATGAACTTTGTGACCCCCAGTCTTTTCAAGTTAGAATTCATTGATGTCTAACTAACAACATCGTAACAACTGTTTTTGTTATAATGTTGCAAGTTAGAAAGAAATAAAGAGCAAATAGTATAATATGAAGTAAGGTTGGCGAGTCAACAATGACTATCAAACTAAACGTTAGAATAAAAGATATCAACGCACTAGCATAAATAAATATGGCTCTACATTACAAGAAAATAGTTTGCTGAGATTATGAAATGATATGATTTTTTTATTAATGAATAAGAAATTTATGCAAATATCGTACCTGTATGAAACTTTAATTTATCCAGCTATTAAGTACTACACTCATATTATTATTATTGCAAAGGCAATTTTTTAATAAAACTTAGAATCCAAATAAGTCATATATATTTGACACAACAATTGATATACCTATACGCTTCTAAAATATCTATAGACTTTTGCAATTCTGAGATATTGTATACTCTTTTTACAACCTCAAATTATTATACGCACATGATGTACATAAATATTATTCTTATTGTCCGACCACTACGAAACCGCCCTTCCAACTCACACACATACATATTTGTCAGTATTCTACAATTCATCCTAAAAACGGTGGCGTTTAAAGTACTTCTATATCCGCCGAGTATGTATGAAGACACGTAATAGATGTCAACAAAACAAAAATTTATATTTTTTCTAGATTATAGGATTAATGAGATTTGCTAGGAAGTAAATAAGACAAATCCCTTTTGCACCTCTTTCACACCCTTTTTCTCCATCAAATTGTTGTTTTGCGTTTTGTTTCTGTCGTCGTTGGTCTTGTGTCTTAGTGGATAAAGTGAATATTATTTTATTTATTTACATTATAAGATTCAGAGTACTCAGTACTCAACGCAATTCAACTTCAGATACCTATTGGGATCAAAAGTACTCTACATAGTTGTAGAGATGTGTATGTTAATGTGTTTTTAATTGGAAAACCGTTGTTTTGTAGAACAACTCAAATAAACAGCTATAATATAATGCAAAGCGATTTTTATGAAAGCGTAACATAAGAATTAGGATCTATGGCATCAGGAAAAGAATATGGTTGTAATTCTTATACGGGTAGACAGAGATTTGGGGTACCACTGTCGCTATTGTGATTTTTTTTGGGCAATTGAAACCTATAGTAAAAAAATGGTAACTACGTACTTAACCTAGGTTGGACATAAGTCGTGTCTTTTAAAAATCTTTTTAATGTCATCATAACTGTATAATTAATTGAACTGAACTTCCTTTTGCCGTTAGTTTTATAATTGGATTTAATTTGGATTTCAAAAGCCGATTGTTAATATTGTTGTACTATCAATACGGACTTTAAATTTATATGAGTTTTAGTTCTATATTATTGCATATCTATATATTTTTGTACAGAACAATTTTACTCGTACATATATTTTTTAATATATACCCGAAGCGAATAGTGGATTTTTTTGGCCACGGAAGTTCTGCTAAGAAAGTGGCAATGAATAGGGCACATCTTAAGACGTCCGGACATCAACATCGCCAAACAGAGCCTAAAATGGCAACCCCCCGGCAAAAGGAGGCTTAACTGCCCACATGAGATGTGCCGGCGTTTGGTTGAGGTGGCTGCCTCAACTGAATACAGCTGCAAGGAGCTTGAGGAGTTGGCCCAAGATAGAGTGAGATGGAGGTCATTGTTGTGACACTTTATTACTGATGAGGGAATATAAGAAGCAAAGAAGAGAATACATCACTACATAGTATAAAACAAAACTACGCAACGGATTTTGATGCCGTTTTTTTTAATAGATCTATCAAGAGGAAGGTTTATATGTATGATAACATACATTAAATAGTGGAGTAGGTTATATATTTTATACCCGTGCGAAGCCGGAGCGGGGTCACTAGTTTTTGATATATTCCATTCATTACATTAAGGGGAGACATCTTATAACGTACTTTTAAATCCATATTGAAAAAGGGTGACGTTTAGAAGTACCTATAGCCGCCAAGTATGTATGAGGAGGTGTCTGAGTGTCAAAGAAGCGAAAGTGGTTTGTCAGGATCAGGACGGATGGGAATCCGTTATGTCTGCTTATCTCTGTACAGGGAATCAGGCGTGATGTGTATGTACGTATTTATGGTCATAATGATCGATGAAGGCTGCAAATCTAACATATGTGTGTTTGCATTTGCAGTTCAATTTGCAAAGCCATCATGAGAGTGTGTTTATGATACAACTTTGGTGAAAACCTATTCGTGTACGATTTTATGATCGCTTTCTAAGCTGTGTTCCATTGTTTTGGCGTCATATTGGTCGGGAACTAGAATTGAATGCAAATATTGACTAAGGGACTAGGGTCCTATTTCTAACGATTGTGTCAGCAATAACAAAGTTTAGATATACATACATACATGTACATTCACGTCCTTTAATCCCTTTTGAGGTGGACAGAATCTCGGAGATATAATATCGCCTAGCTCACTTTTTAGCATTAATATTGGGGTTGCGATTTCATAATGAAACATTGGTGACAAGTTGCTAGCCCAACGCCCGATATATTCAATTTACTTCTAGTCCCTTAGTCGCCTTCTACAAAATGCATGAAAGAAAGGTAGCATTCTTTTTAGTCCCAGGCTAGCACAAACAAGCTTTACATAAGCATAAAAAGAAAATTATATTCAATCTTTAGTGTATAGTCACAGCTAAAGCATGAACCAACATTCAAGCAGTCAATAAACATTTTCGTGATTTGTGAAATAAATTGCGTCAATAATAAAGGAATTATCCTTAAAATTTAATCCGATCCTGACAAACCACTTTCGCTACACAGATTACAATATACACTATTGGCTGTTACAGGTTTTATTAACGATTAGTAAATTTGCATGTCACATTTGTTTCCTGAAAGTAGAGTATAGAAAAATATCAATCAATAAGCCTATGTCAGACTACTGCTGGACATAGGCCTCCCCTAGGGTATGTCAAAAAAACACGATCACTCGTGGCCCTCCGCCAACCACTACTAGCGGTCTTTTTAAAAGAATATAATAATTATATATAATAAGTATAAGAACAAAGGCCTTGATTCCCATATTTCCCGATCCTGGTAAACCACTTTCGCTTCATTCACATCCATCCGAGCACCCAATTGTTGGCCACGGCTACCTCGGTCAAGAGTACGTAAAGGCCACTTCTCACGATATCGCGTGCATTAATGTCGTGAGCGAAACCGGTAACTCGAAATTGTCGAAAAACAAACGAATTCACCAAGAATGTGAAAGTGAGGAGCAGGCTTTATACGGACTAACGTGACGCGCTGTGGCGGCAAATATATCATTATAGTATGTTCGTAACTTTCTGATAATATTTAAATTCGTCGTCGTCATTGTAAGATAAGCACTAATTCTTGTACGGTAGTAATCAAAGGTGACAGGCGGTTTTCCTTGTGACTTGTACGGGTGCCGACTATTACGTATTTTGAAAAATAGACAGATACGATGTATTTTCTCGGCCTAGAAAAGATTTCATTGTGAAAAAAATACAATTTACGCCCATTTCCTCTTGGTAGGCAGAGATCGCGGACCATTTGTCTCGATCCTTACAAAACATATAAACTGTATTTTTAATCCATACACCACCCGTTACTCACTTGGCGGTTATAGAATATTCTATTGTCAAAATATACATATAAGTTATATTCAACTACTTAGTCATACCTACTCGTATATGTAAAATTATAAACTCAAGGCAAACTTAATGATAGGATGAAAATACCTTCAATATTGTATGAAAAGGTCTGAGCATAGTTAGACACCCCTTTACATACATTTTCCTACAACCATACTTGAACCTTTTTTAATATTAAGTTATATTGAATATATTATATTTCCATAAGTACATCTTCCGAATTTTATCCACTTAAATAACATCCGCTTTTTATGTATACAAGGACCTAGACCGCATAATAATTAATCTTCCCGCGCAGACGACATCGGTGTATTTAATTAATCATAACATTAATTGAAAACATGTAAAGTTAACCTTAATCCGAAATGATAAATAAAAAAAATTCGAGGACACTCTTTCTAAAAATCTAGATTCTGTACAACGAAAATTGAGCTGTGTGCTCATTGTAATAAAACGTAGAATCTCGTGTGTCGCCTAATTGGTATTTTATGTAGAAATTTTGAAAAAGCAATCAATTGACCTTCAAATTTTATGAGCTTCTCTTAAATAATGTAGGTAAAGTGTGTAATGAATAAATTGATGATTAGTGCCATACAGTTAGTGGAGTATGGTAATGGGGCTTCTTTACTTGTGTCACGAGCTACATTCAATATATTTCTTCTTGGCATGTTTTACAGAATAGTATTATATTATCTGTGGACATGGGAATGACTGATTCTAAATTATTTATTTATGCCAACTTAATGAACTACGTAGAATAAAGTGAAAAGTTCTTTACAATTGCAAATTCTTGTTGAGTAAGTAATCGATAAATTTGTTAGGTAATCTCGAATACTTTCTTATCTTGTACCGACACTGACCAACGGTACCCCAATTATCACTGACATATTTATAAGAATAGAATAGTAACTATGAGAAGATTGATCTGTGAGTGGAGCAAGAGACATTTGTCAGGATCGTTCCAGGGAGCGATCGATAGTCTCTACCTATCCTCTTGTGGACGTTGAGGCGAGTATATATGTATGTATGTCTGTTACACACTTAACAAGCGCTATATTAAATCTATATCACAGATACATATTTGTATTACAAAGACGCTCCGTGCTAAATAATGTTTCGTTTAGCTATAAATTCCTGCCGTACCAACTCCGGTACCCACAAACCCGAGTAATTTAACCTTTGCCCTACAAAACATGACAAACGCGTTCACGACCATTAACCCTTGCGGGGTAGTTAGAGGTTCGGGTTTCCATATCCTTAATTACGAAGGTAGTAATTCTATGGCCACCTCGAACCCACGTGTTGACCAAGTCAGTACTCAATGTGACAGGTGGTAAGCCATGTCGCCATTTACAAGCACTGCACCTGTTCATGGAATAAGTTGGTTTCCTCACGATGTTTTCCCTCACCGTATAATTCGATGCATTTCGTAAATGTGTTTTCATTGCGAATATTTGCCCTACAGTTGAACATACATGCCTGGTACAGAATACCATCCTTTAAGGCAATGTGGGTAAGCCAAGGAAGCTTCGGGGTCACTCAGAACGGGTAAAGTCGGTTCTAATCCAAGCCACCAATTAGACGAGAATGGGGTGACATCTAGCGGATAAACTGACTAGTTTAAACGCGTTCGTGTCATACAAATGTGAAGTACGTAATGTACGTATGAATTTTAACTATGTTGAGTTGGGTTTAGATGTAAATGATGATTCGTTTTCCTGTGGAATAGGTATAGTTTATATTTCTCTGTTTTGGCTAGGTATTTAGGATTTAATAACGTAATAAACAATCGCATACGATACTTATTTTATTAGTATGTTAAGTAAGTTGAATATATTGTTTTTAAATCTACGAAAATGAAATGCTTACATACCTTGAAGGTAAAGTATGTTCATGACACTGGATATCGCAAACTCTTGTATGCATTTTCATCATTTTTGATGTATTTTTTAATATTATCACACGCCTCTCTTATACAGGGTGGCGCATTCAAAACGGTCAGTATGGGGAAGTCTGAAACTATAAGAGATACGAAGATTTGTTCTTAGGAACCATGTCACCGATTTTGATAAAAATTAAAACTGCATTCATACTTTCTTTGAAAAAACAACTGTATCCTGTACGGAATCGAACCCGGTTTCTTTGAAAAAATAAACTTGCCCTTTTCACTTTTTCTTTTTAAATATCGATTGTGTAGGTCTTAAGCTGTAAATGTCTCTATGAAACATGATGTCAAAAATGAATAAAAAGCATTGTTTTGGCATACTTTAATTTATCATAGTAGGTGTTCTAAATGACCACCGTTGTTTTCAATACAATATTCAACACGCTTAGGTAACGACCTTACTATTGAATTTTGTATTTTCATGTGGTGAATTTGCGTTAAATTTACCTCTATTGCTATTTCTAGGTCTTCAACAGTGTCATAGCTTGTTTTGTAAAATTTATTCTTAACGTGACCCGACAAGAAATTTTCTAATATGGTTTAACACGTCACTTTAAGTGGACTTTTCAATAGATTGTTAGTTTTTGATTACTGTAGATAACAAATCCTCCTTAAAGGATTAATGCAAAGCTAATGCCACATGATATGGTGTATGTAACAAGTAGGGGAGTACAAAACTACAAACAGCAATAGTGACAATTTTACATGTCTGTTGAATATTGTTACGGTGTATGTAAAACTACTATGATAAACTAAAGTATGCCAAAAGAATGCATTTTATTCATTTTCGACACCATGTTTTATCGAGACATTTACAGCTTAAGACCTACACAATCGATATTTAAAAACAAAAAGTGAAAAGGGTCAGTTTATTTTTTCAAAGCAACCAGGTTCGATTCCCGTATTGGATACAGTTGTTTTTCCAAAGAAAGTATGAATGCACTTTTTCTTTTTGTCAAAATCGGTGACATGGTTCCTAAGAACAAATCTTCGTATCTCTTATAGTTTCAGACTTTCCCATACTGACCGTTTTGAATGCGCCACCCATGTATATTCCTTGATCGAAATGCATCAACGTGTACATAATAACCTAATTTACAACTAACGCAGAAATTCATTCACTACTCTCAAAAACCTTAGGTACATACAAGTATTTACTCATTTTACGAGTACCCTCATTTCACAAACATTTGCGAACAAATATTTTCTCTCGTATGCGTGCCGTGAACATTGCTTACGTGAGAATGTTCATAAAGTTAATAAAATATCGTAAGGCCGCACAGTGATCAATAATTAGAAAATAACGGGGATAAAATTATTTAGGGTTTTATATATCGTAATAACAATAGAAATGACTTATTTAAACATTATCTTACTATTTGAAACACTAAATTGATGTACGTCATTACTAAATTGACATAAAATTAATTGGAAACAATTTCATAACTTATTTTTTTTTCTTTTAGATATTTTGATTTCTTATTAGTATTTTATTGTTGTTTTTGATCTGAAACAAATATATTATAAGTTTATTCGAATAAACAGGGCATAGGAAGAATATTAAATTAAATTTCATTATAGTTAGATTTGTACCTATTCATTTTCATTATCATTGGTTTCCACGTCAGCAATTAAATCTGGCTCTGCTAGTAAACACAGGAGGTAGACGGTGAAGTTGGAAAATAATAGGATCAGAAGTGAGAAGCAAAATTTTGAATAAATCTTCATTTGTTTCTTTTCTCGACATTTTCCTAGTATTGTGTTCTCTATAATATCTGACGTCTTTATGGCGAGACTCCTGAGCATCTTCTCCTAATTGACAAATTGGAACTAAGAAATGGTCAATGACATCTTTTCCATGGGCTAATATTTTGTGTATTGTAGGAGGCATTGGATACCATCCGTACAGATCAACATACCTCATTGCAGTCTCTTTAGCATAAGTACCGAATAATGTGCTATTTATCTTGTATTGAGAGTTCAATGCAGTTAGAATAGAAGAGCTTCTTTAGATGTGTAGGACAAGGGTTTGTCTTTTACGGGAGTGTTAGGTGCACTACTATCTGAGGGTGACGATAGGATATCCTTTATAGCTTTAGCAGCTTTATATTTTCCTAAAGACCGAAGCTTCATCTCCATAGCTAAATAAAGTTCATTTTCATTCCGTGGATGTACTTCACTTTGTAATAATCTACGTTTGTTGCGAGCGCATAGATAGACAGATTGAAATTGTTTTTTTGGCCGTCCTGCGTGAACGCTACCCGATGTTGAAGGTTGGTTACTAATAGCCACCGGATGTAATTATACATTTAGCAAGCCACTTTGCGTGTTTTTTTTTCAAAATTTATTAGCATCCCTACAACCGATAACCAATATCTTGAAAGTCCAGTGCTAAAAACGTGAATTTCATTTTGTAAGTTATTTTTTCTTGTTTTTCCAAATTTGTTATTGAGAGTACTTCCAAAATATGAGAAAATAGCATCTTTTTTGGATTTAACTGTCATAGGCTTCATTGGAGGATATTGTAATAGCGTATTTGTACAAATCACGATTTTTGACTATTTCGCCATTTCCTACAAAAATAAAAAGTTTGTTCAGCAAGGGCGGCAAAGGGCGAATGAAACCAATTCAACATTAAAGCCAAGTCTACATAGCACCTAGAGATACTAATCTCGAAATGTTCTAACTTGTTCCTAAAAAGTTGTGGTCTTTCAATTAAAAAAAATATTGAAAAAAAATTAAAGACTTTAAAATAAATACAGTGGGAAATAATCTTTGTTATTTTTTTTTGATTAATGTTTGTTTCAAAGCTCATGCCTTCATTTATATGCACCATGATTCCCTACACTTCACTAGTATCACAGAAACAGGACACGGTCAACTTATAATAAAGATAAATTTATCGCTATTTACACAAATAACGGATACTTCAATTTTGCAATAAATAATATCACGTACTGATGATGTTATAAGGTTATGAACTTGTTTAATTGTGCGTGTAGGTATCTCACAACACAATACAGCATAATAATTAACTATCCTCACCTTAACAAAAACGGAATTTCATACAGGTACTTTTCAAAATTTTGATCAGTGTGGGCCGGGTCGAAACTTCATGCGTCAACGTATGTATGAATTCTATATTAAATTGATAAGTGCTTCTCATGAACTTGCTTTCCATTTGAACTTATAAACATACAATTAACCTTATTTTTTTATGTAATAGAAAGGGCCTAAGAAATATGTATATTTTAGTAATGTTTTAGTAACCTTTATTACAACTTTAGAATATCGATAACTTATTTTCGGAATGTTGCTAACAAGTAATGCCACAGACTCCTCTCGACGTGTTAAGAGAAAAAATACAGCTATACTCCTTACGTCCAAAACAAACAAAGAACAGTATGAAATAATTTTTTTAACAAGAAAACGGGACTTATCACGTAGAGTTTATACACAAAGAATCACCTTTGCTACCCGACATACGACAACGTACAAGTATAAATGATAAGTCCCGTTTATTTGTAAAATTTATAAAACTCGTGAGTCTCTCAAAAATAGTATAAAATAATGATTAGTGTGCATTAAATTATAATGACACCTGTCTCAGCGATGACTCCCAATATATAAGCTTACATACATGTGGTAGAAAGATTGCTTTCTTCAATGCAAATACGTATTAACATTCATTCGCTGGCATTCATCGATTTATTAAGACCAGAAGGTAGATTACGCACGCAATTTGGACAAGTTCTAAATTCTAATATAGCCTTTATTCCAACGTCGTAAGGCGTTGATTAGAATGAATGCTCGTGTCGAAGATGCAGTGAAAGTCATTCGAGTGAAGCAATTTGAGATGAAAATAAAAGTGAACGAAATCCGATGGACGATAAAATCTTTGGATGGTAATTTTAATTTGCCTTAGTCAGCGTTTTAAATAAGGGCGCCGAATTATTGTGGTTTCTGCATCAGAAAGTGTATATACATAAACAATTCCGTTTCTTCTACGAATGCATTGCCAGAATGTAAGGTTCCGGTGAAACTATTGTATTTAGCCACTTATTGGTGAATATGAGTGAAGTGGAAGGGCGGTTACGTAGGGGCCAGCCCAATAAGACATGTAACAGTCAGATAGACGCTATATTGAAAAAGGGTGACGTTAGGAGTACCTATAACCGCCGAGTGTGTGTGAGAAGATGTATGAGTGTCAATGAAGCGAAAGTGGTGTGTCAGGATCAGGACAAATTGATCCCGTGATCTCTGCCTACCCCTCTATAAAATAATCGGGTAGGTACGTGGTTTTCATCAATATTTCCGAAAATACTAACGCTTAATTTATTAGTTACAGTTGTGATTTTATCATGTAAAGAAATTTGTTAGTATAAAAAGGCGAAAACTAACCAAAAGTTTTCTAGAAAATTATTGATCATTCAATACGTAACAAAGTTGCAAAAGTTTAACTTTTATAACATATTGATTATCCAATCTAAATCTGTCAGAGATTTCACAAATTACGTATGCGATGTTGCAAGTTAAGAAAGACTTTCTTTCACTAACATATGTATCTAATCCAGTCTAGGATAAGCTTTTTAGTTATGCAACTAGACTTGCATATTCAAACAAGAATTTCTATTAATTATTACGAAATCAATGCAACGTTTAAACAACATTTAAAAATGAGATATGCAATTTTTTTAAACAATTTGTAAACGGTATAAATAGACAGACTGTTAAACGATGTCTACGAAAAGGTTTAAGGTTGTCAATACTTTGAGTGCGATAATACACTTCCAATAAATAACTAGACTACCAAGCCAAAAGCTTAAAAGATTATGAGTTTATTGTCATTCTCAACTAGAAGTAGACTAATTCACTATCTACCCTAAAATAAAATGTGGAAACGTTTACCAACGATTTCTCACATATAGAATTCAACAGCTGGTTACAAAAATTAAGTCGCAAACTGACTCTTGCTAGTCATAGACTCTTGATGGTGACATAATTATGTTATAACATTACATCATAGTACTCCAAAGATGTTTCAAGAGACTGTTACTTTTTTCAAACACTTGACACCATGAGTACTTGTAACTATCCAGTCATATAGAACTACGCTATAAGAATACTATGGAAATCTGCAGTAGTATGATAAATATATCTAAGCTAAGCCCGTTTTATAAACATGACGACCTCCGTGGCGCGATCAGCTGAGCCGCCTGAACGCTAATCATGAGGTCCCGGGTTCGGTTCCCGGTGGAGGCAGAGTTAAGAACTACGCTTTTCTTCTGCTTTCCAAGTACCCTTAACACAAGTCTTATTATTATTATTATAAACATAGGTGGACAAGATATGCGCATTTGTAACTACACAGGTAATCCTTAGTATATGTGAATGACCATTATCTATTGTAGTATTATATCTAAGTATATGTTTTTTATTGGAAAAACGTTGGTACAAAGTATAATTGTATACAAGTACAAAGACCATTACAGTGACATCTGTGGTCACTCAAATAAGACTAATTCGAAAGGGGCGCGTGTGCATAATAAGAAAACATCTCTTTCGCCTTATCACCGTGATTCTTACAAACACGAGTAGTCTAAAAAGGGGGCAGTGACACGGCACTGAACTTTTCCACTTAGTCACAGTGAGATGGTCGGTGGCTTCAAAAGTGAAAGAGCCTTTCGAAAGTAAAAGCAAATAGATTTGTTAACAGAGGTGTATTAATGCGTTTGCAATCAGCTAAACTGACTTTGACATAACATAGTGTCACGATTCGTAACCTTACTTGGAAGCTGACCCTGAGAGACTGGGTTCGAATCCCGGTGGAGTCATTACTACTTACTTTTATTGTTGTTCGTGTATTTTATCTATTAGTAACATGTTATTATAAACCTGGTAAATATACGTTGATTACTAATATTAAATTAAAGTCTCTTTAATATGTAACGAACATTATGTCTCAAACCCTACGTGTTAAAAAGTATCCAATATATTAAACATTTTATTTACTATATGAGTTTCACATAAAATTAAGTAAAGATACATTTATATCACCTTTATAGATGTTTTGTAATAAGTACAAATCGCGTGTTTAAAAATATCCAAAATGGAAAGAATATCACCATAAAAAATGTATATTCACTTTATATCCCATACTATCATGGAATAGGCAGATTCTATTAATCTACAGGAATTGGTGCATTTCATTACAATTCACTGTATTTATAGTTTTAAGAGATTCGCGATTTATACTCATGATTAATAACTAACGGGACTTATCGCGTATGTTTTTATATAATAAAGTTACCATTATTAACCCGACGTTTCGGCTACGTTGCAGCATATTTATTATATAAAACATACGCGATAAGTCCCGTTAGTTATTAATCATGAGTATAAATCACGAATCTCTTAAAACTATTCTTCTCAATATACGTAGTGAAGAACAGAAGAGCATGTGTGAGAAGGTTAATGGGTGTGAAGAAGCAAGAGAGATTTGTCAGGATCGTTCCAGATGGCAATCGATAGTGTCTGCCTATCTCATTGGGGACGTAGAGGCGTGAATATATGTATGTATGACCGCATGTGACCATTCATTTACTGAACTTCACGTATTTAACGAGAACCGGTGTATCAAAGCGGTCGGCCATTGTTTTTATTTACTTAACAAGTTACAGTATGTACTATTGATTTCTATTTAATGGATTGTAGCTTTGTATGGAGCAAAAATGAATTTCTAATAATGTACATATTTACAAATCATGGATGTAAAGATTTGAAATCAAGTTTTCTGATACGAAATCCATTAATATGTTTCTGTTAACAAATGTGTTTGAACTTTTACTTTATCCGGTGGGAAGTGGGTTGATGTGACTACATATGTACCTACTGGAAATAATGATAAGATTTGATTCCATAAGCCTCCTATAGTCTGTTTTTTTACTAAACGAGTTAAATGAAAATAAAATTTTATGATTTCAAATTTCTGTTTGCGTTTAATGATATTTTCAAAAAGAAAAACTAAACATAGTATACTATTAAATCAAAAAATATCGTCATCACTTCCTTCCGATTAACTTTTTGCAGATGTGAACCTCAATAATTGTGAAAGGAACTGTAAATTGCCTTGGTGTTAAACGAACTTTATGTAGATTACGTAAACCAATAACATACGAGTAACAGTCAAAATTTTCGGTACTTGTTTCTTAAAAAATAGACTATAAGTATTTAGCTTACTTAGATTTAGTAGCTACTTAGACATTTGTATATAGGTATTTGGACTACTTTTTTATTCATGCCGTTCACTGGACTATGAACTGCAATTAATTAAGAGACCAATTATCGTCAACTAATTGAAAAATACTCTCTCACTTTTAAATAAGATTCAATCGTAAACATTTCAAATAAACCTCGAAGGATAGTCATAAAAATATATTGCATCTAATCAAATGCTTAGAAATTATTATTTTACATTCAAATTGATATTCAGAAAAATAATTCAATTGTTTACATTTGTTGACTATATAATAATAAATAATAATAATATTTGGACATTATTACACAAACTGACACTAGCCCCTTGGTAAGTACATTTAAGATTTGTGTTCAGGGTACTAGTCAACGTATATTTAAGAAATGTATACATATTATACATAGATAAATACATATATAGCATATATAATCAACATAATAATATGTATATCAACATTATACACTATATATTCTGTGATTATTTGAAAAGAAATTATAAATCTAACTAGTAGATATTCTTATATGTCAAAGTAGGCGACCAAGGGATTAGGGTTCAATCTATAGGGCGATGGGATAGCAATCAGTTATGCTACAGGTACCTATAACCAGATTTCTTTATAGACAGATGTTAATTATACACTAAGGCGAGTCTACTAACGTTTTTTACAAAATTTCAGTTCAATATCGTTATAGTTATAGTGTGAAGTTGTTCGTGGAATAGCAAAAGTTTTAAATTCCGTCATTTTTAAATTGAAACTTGATACTTTTGCTAATCAACTACCAACATTATACTAATCCTGATTTGATATTGAACTGCGACTGTGCTAAAACGTATTAGTAGACTTAGGCCCCAGATAGATCGCTCACAGTGAATGCAATTGAAGGACATGTATGTAAATACATGTATTACTAATGCCATGGCAACTTAAATAACATAGTAATTCTAAAAGAAGATTTTATGTGTCCAAGGTTCTGTCCCTACCCATGTGTGTTGTTTCACTGAAACTCTTACTTTTGCAGCCAGTAAACCTGTCACTTGTAAGATGCGACTATGTGCGCAGAGATGAAACCGCGTGGGTTCCAAGAATGCATTTAAATAACTTAGCAGCGCCAACTTAACAACGGTTATAAACTGTTAGAATTGAACTTAGGTGCTTATTCTCGTAACAGAATCGATTGTAACAAAAAATATATATGTAATATGTACTCGTATAGCCGCCAATGAGAATATCTTTGTGTGACTCGCGATTTTCATTCATTTTACAAGCAATGAGACAGGACTTATAGCGTTTATTTTATGAGCTTGATGTATGTTGCAATGACCTTGGTCACGGGTCAACTGACCTAAAAATTATGTAGTCCGTGGTCACTTAAAGTTCAAATTCCCACAGGCACCCTTACGTCAAGTCGATGGGTCGTTGACGATTTTAAGATAATATAAGATTAGGAGTGTTTAGAAAATTGCGTACTATATACTTCAATTGCAGATATCACGGATCTCCATTTGTCTTGATTCGGTTATTACTTCAATATCAAAAGGGGATCCGCAATCCATCTGCCTCAAAGATAAAGATATATAAGTATGTTGTGTATGTATGCTTATTTGAAGTGCATAAATTAACTAATTTTCAATTAAATTCCATTATCTTCTTTAGGTATATTGAACGTCCCTTAATATACTCAAACATGAATCCAATCCTTTTTTTTCTTAACCATCACAAGGCAAAGATACAACGCTTTCCTGCCAACATGAGAATCAATCCTAGAACAGCAGGAGAGGTGGTCAGATCGAACGGTCTAGCATGATCGGGGCCCGTTCCGCTTTCGTGAGTCTCTCTGCGTGCGTACTTCGGAGAGCGGCACGCGCCACGACGTAAGCAAAGCAGGCCTCGGACTATCGCCATTTGGAATAGTCAGTCAATAGGCACATATGTCCTATGTATACATAGTGGGCCGTGAATTGTATGGTAGAGATAATTTAGTTATGTCCGTCTTGGAAAAATATGAAATAAAATTCTGTTATTAATTTAATGTAGGGATCTCTGTCTGTCTCTAATGTGATAAAGTTAATTATATCTTTTTCGTGGAATAATGTTGAGTATAAATTAGAGATTAGAAGTATACAAAATAAAAGTTGGAATCGTTAAAGTAGTTCTTTGTATTGTAGCAATAGTCGATGTTTCTAATTTGATCCATTGCTTATACCAGTTAGCTAAGCAATAACATTAAAAGTACAACTAACTAGCTGTATTTCTCTCCAGTATGTCGCATTAAGCGATAAATGCACAAAGGGTATATTAACTTAGCATATTTTAACGTCAGACTAATTGTCCAAATTTGAGAAAAATTATCAACATATGTGACGTATTGCTACATATAATATCAAAACTCTTCATCCAATAGATTCAAATCCCCCTAATACCTTAATCACCGCTTACGTATAGAATACCGTAATTCGCATTGAGGATTAAAAGGCACCTCAATGACACAGTCCATTTGCCGTCAGACAGTTAACGCTTCGCACCGGAAGCCATCTTGAATAGGCTGACATCCGGTCTGCAGGTTAGTAGGATTGGCCTAACCAAATAGCCTACATACACATCCCTCAATTAGAGTTTTACTTTATGTATATAAATTCTAGAGATGGGTTAACAAATCTCTTACTTGTTTTTATGTTTATTCGAATGAATGAAATGCTTTCTATACAACATAAGGATCATAAAGACAGTTATTGAAAGTAAAAAAAACATATACACATGAAAAATTTACATTAATAAAGGTAATCTTCAAAAATTCAAATAAAACTTAATAATCTATTGGCATTTCGTAAAGGAAACCATACAGAAAAGAAATGCCAAGAAACTCTGCAGACATTATTCAACAACAATTCAATAATAATCCATCAGTAAGTGACTGCAGCCTCAGCAGCAATTATTTATATTATTATTCATAACCTCGTTAGTAATGCAAAAGATATCCAACATACTCTCCGATAGTGATTTAATGATGTGAGTATGGATTTAGAATAACTATCTCATACCTCACAGAATAGAAGAGAAAAACGTTTATTCACTATAACAACAATACAAAACACATTACTAAAATTGGTACAAACAAATACGAATAACAGTGAAAGAGCCCAGACTCAGCATAAGTTGTGAACCAGAAAGTTCACGACGCCGATCCTCCGTCTGAGCCGCAGAGGGAACAGTGCCAAAGTTGTGGGTTACGCAACAGGATATGTGTATGGGTGTTGATAAAATAAATGGCTAATAGAGATTAATAAACTATGTAGTTTGTTACAAATTATAAAAAGAATAACACATACATACATGCATATACATAGATACACATACATATTATTGTATATCCATATACACATACATATAATGTATCATCATCATCACATATACATACATCATCATCAGCCTGTATGCATCCACTGTTGGACATAGGCCTCCCCCAAATGACGCCACTTCTTCCTGTTAGTGGCCGTTCGCATCCGTTCGATGCCAGCCAACCTGCCAATTTGCCGGGGGGCAAGAATTATGAAAAGAATTAGCACGCTGAAGTGGAGTTGGACTGGTAACGTATGCAGAAGGACTGATGGTCGCTGGAGCAAAAAAGTCCTAGAGGGGAGACCGCGTCTCAGTAAACGTAGTGTGGGGCGCCCCCCGGCAAGGTGGGAAGACGTACTTACATATAATTAATGAGAGACTAAGAGACGAAAGCTTTTGTGTTAGCATGGTTGATGGTAGGTCTCCCCAGCTAGAAGTCTCGTAAAACAAGGTAGAAAAGTACTAGTAGCATATTTCCGAGCCAGCTAGCACGGGACACTTAGTCGTCGATTTGTCGTAACATTCCGAAAAGCACAATGGATCATTGTTGCCATTAAGTCTAGTTGAAGTGTAGCTGTGAATCCGTGACAATTTCTCCTCACACTAACTACATCTGTGGTGCATAAGCGCGAAACGTGCCACCGTGAAATGTGCTACAATGGTCATAAATCACAAAGACATGACCTTGTGTACTCTTGGCATCATTTAAATGAGTTCTTAGATGTTCACGTCCATGATTTCCAAAAGAGTGGACGAAATGATGAGAGTTTGCTGTCCTCATGGATAGTTGTTATGGCTTATGGTCCAATAATCCCTATCACTCACTGCTATATAACTCTGTATAAGTCCCAAGTTAACAAGAGACCTTCCTATTCACATAAATATACATTCACGCCCTTTAATTCTTTTGGGGGTGGACAAAACTTCAGACATATAATCTCTCTTTGGTCACTTATCAGCATGAAAATTAAGCTTGTGTTGTCATAATGGAACATTGGTGACAACTTGCTAGCCCATTGCCCAATAGATTCTATTTACCCTGGTCCCTTAGTCGCTCCCAAGACTTGGAGGGAATGGCAGCTAGTTAGCATTCTTTATACGTCCGAGGCTAGCATAGGTTACACCTACCTATTTGCACAATTATATTCACTTAAAGTACCTTTAACGACACTAAAGTGAAAGTGTATCGTAAAAAGTTATTATTGTTGTTTCTATAAAATGTACGTGTTTATCTTTACATGATATCAAGTGATATATATTATGCATATATACATCCGGTATTTATATACAAATGTACGAATAATTGTGACACATTGTTAGCCCAATTTGTTTTGTTTTGTTTCTAACAAAACCTGGTGTATCTATAGAGACAAAGACTATCGATCGCCACCTGTCACAATCTTGACAAATCTCTCTTGTTTAAAGCCCACCCACTAATCTTCTCATACATGCTCATGTCTGTTCTTCACTACGTACACCTGCCTTGATAAGAGTGTTTCCAATTTGATCTGTATAAGTTCTACGCGGCCTACCCCGTCCAACTCTACCTTCCACTTTGGCTCTAAAAAATAATTTCTTAAACCCCTTTTCATCTTTCCCCAATCAGGATTCTTTCATTGAGACAGACGCAATAAAAATTATTTTCACAATAGATACTTTCATCTATTTACCCTGATACAATACTCATCTCATTTAAAATTCTGTACACAAAAAGAAAGTACGAGTTTGTACTCGTAATTTAAGTATGTGATCAGAATTTTAATGTTTTTATTTATATTCTTGCGCAATAGAATAGAAAAGTAAGATGCATATCAATAAAAAGCACAATTTAAATCCTTAGTAAAATCCACTATTGAATATATTGTGTTGTAATTTTACATGGCCACATCAAATATACATACACATTCTCGTAATTTAATCCCTTTCGGGGTGGACAGAACCTTGGAGTTATGAAAACAATGCCTTGGTCAGTTATTAGCATGACTATTGGGGTGGTGATGTCAAACGAAACATTGGTAACAGGTTGCTAGCCCAAGGCTCAATTGATTTGATGTACCGTAGCGTGTGTGCGATATAGAACACTATTCGCGACATACAAATAATGCTAACTAGCTGCCATTCCTCCCGGCATGTCGTAGAAGATGACTAAGGGAATAGGGGTAAATATAATGTATTGGGCCACGGGCTAGCAACCTGCCACCAATATTCAGTTATGACATCGCAACCCTAATATTCATGCTGATAAGTTACTGAGGCGATATTATATCATAGTTTTAAGAGATTCATACTCATGATTAATAAACTAATGGGACTAATAAAACAATAAACGTCGGGTTAATAAAGGTAACTTTAGTTATTTTTAAACACTCGCGATTTATACTCATTTTAATAATTATGTGAGACCGGGTCAAATCACGATAAATTTATAAAGATAAGTGATTACCTTTATTTTGCCCGACGTTTCGACCCAGCTGCATAGGCCGTGGTCGCGGGAAGTCTTCCCTTATCTTTATAAATTTATCGTGATTTGACCCGGTCTCACATAATTATTAAAAAGGTAACTTTATTATATAAAAACATACGCGATAAGTCCCGTTAGTTATTAATCATGAGATATTATATGTTATGTATTGCAAACAAGTTTATCTTTTCCGATAAACTAATTAACGCTAGTCTGCTACCATTAATCACATTAAGCGCAAATAGGTAATAAGCGTAAAGAGTTCGCATTACAAATAAGTTTTAATGTTATTTTTGTGCTAATATCTTCACGGTCCAGATTCTGTAACACATAGATTACTAGTCTAGTCTAGTGTTTGTGTTCTACATATAGAAAATGAATTAAGCCATGGAGCAATTAGAACATACATTTATGAGTTTACCAGTTTCATATACATTTTAATGTGATTGTATCAACATAATTAAAATTTATCTGAGTGTTTGGTTTAGTGATTTTGATCTATTGGGTTTAGCACTTGTTACTAAGATACTCTACATACACACTTTCTAGACATAGACGCATTTAATATTGTTCTTTTCACTTAAAGAGTCCTTAAGAAGAAAACTATTATCAGTTATTTGGTTAAATGATATTCTTAATTTAATTGTACCATGTCCTCGTTTGAGGTGATAATACTATAAAATATATTTAATTTTTTTTATCGTCATATGTATCTGTATCTAAATGTTCTGTTAATATAATTAGAACAGCAATAATTAATAACTCAAGCGTAAAAAACAACAAATACATCAAATTCGTAATCCCCCAAAGGTTGGAATAAAGATCAAAAGTTTTCAGGCACTTTATCAATGGAGAAAAAAGCGACCAGAGCCAGTCTATCATTCATATATTTTTTTATGACATGCCAACGCTATAACGGCTGAGATTAATTAAAATATGCACATACCATGTATTCATGTGTTCAGTATTAATGTATTTAAACAAGAATTTGTCGAATGATATCTCATTTACATATGTTTAAATACATTACATTTTTCTAATGATACATTATATCAATTATTTTGATTAATTTATTTCTTTCCTTTTTCAGATACGAAAAGGAACACGAAAATCGCATAAAATTACCAATTTCGAAAAAAGAACCGCTATTTTCAAAAAGAAGGTTGAATCTAGATTTTATTTGCATTACAAATCGCGTTACCATCATGTACACAATGTCGTAAACAAACATGTCGATTAATTATTGAGCTGTACGAAGAGTCACCATCTCCAATCTCCGAGATCAGTTATGGTCTGACCATGGGCACGAGCGGACGTGTCTATCGGGGCCTCTGCGCTCGTTTAGCCCAAAACGCGGCGCTAAGGAGACTAAACAAGCCAGTGAAACTTCTATTTATATGTATATTCACGTTTTCTCTAGTTATACCAATATCTACAGAAGACGCTTTAAATAGAAAGATAGTAAATTTGCTAAACGACACTCTATCTAGTGGACGATCGTTAGTGAGTGAAGTGTATAAAAATGGAACGTTTAAATCGGGGAATTATCTATGGGATAATATTTTAAATAAATGTAAGGATAAGCCCTCGATTAATTGTCTACAGAAGAATGTTTACGATTACTTAGACGACAGTTTAGGGATGAACAGTGATGTGAAAGTAACGGAAGGGGTTTGCTTCTTGAAGAATAATGTGGACGTTAATAAGTACACGAAGGAAGCGAACATTATCTACCTCAGAGGGACTAAGGAAGCCGAAGCCGAAGAAACGGGAAGAAACTTCGAGGAGGAAAATGAAATAGAAGACGAAGATGATGAATCAGGTGAGTAAAATCTTTTTCATATTTGGTTCTGAAGTATTGAACGACTAATGAAGTCTTCTGTGTAATTTATTGATATACAAAATCTTTAGGATTTTCTGCTTGATCTCTTATAAAGGAATTGAAGTTGCGAGTGTTTAATGAATAGGAAATCTTTTTATACAATATAAGTATCATATCATATAACCCCTTATTAAAAGTTACAAAAAACCAGTTTTATCAAAAATCTGTCATTAGCATAAACTAAATCTAGTTACACTATTTTAACTATTGGCATTTCGTAACAAAAAAGTTGCAGAGAAGAAATGCCAAGAAACTCTGTAGACAATTTTTACTATGTAGTGTATTTCGGATATGGGGGGATTTCGAGGTAAACAGCAGATACATTCAACCCCCATAGGAATGCAAAAGTACCGTCGTGGTTTCGGAAAAACACAATTAATAATTTTACTGCATTAGTTTTAATGGCTATAATTATATTTTGCAACCTTCGTCTTTCTTTATCTTAACCCAGAGTTCACAATATTTAAGCTTTCTGTATCATATACGTCCAGTCCCACTGACGTATAAAACTACTGTTTCGACTTCTACTAAAACCTTTATACTACTTCAAAAAAAACTACTCCATTTAAGTCATGAAACATCTCAATCAGAATATCAGATCAAAGTTGAGTGACTCAACATGACAGGTGGAGTCAGTCTGTCTTTCACCTGAGAGTCATTTACATGGGTTTCCATGCCACTGAACTAAAACATACCCTAATAAACGGTTAACAGTAAGAAAAACTCACGTCGTCTCTACCACAATGCCTGAAAACTAAGGTTTTCAACCAGTGTGTGCTCCCCGTTATGACGTACGGATCTGAGACGTGGACACTCACTGCGGGACTAGCCCACAAATTCAAGGTCGCTCAGCGTGCTATGGAGCGGAAGATGCTCGGGGTTTCTCTGGTAGATCGCATCAGAAATGAGGTGATACGCCAGGGAACTAAAGTTACCGACATTATGAAAAGAGTTAGCACGCTGAAGTGGAGATGGGCTGGTCACGTATGCAGAAAGACTGATGGTCGTTGGAGCAAAAAAGTCCAAGAGTGGAGACCGCGTCTCAGTAAACGTAGTGTGGGGCGCCCCCCGGCAAGGTGGGAAGACGACCTGCGCAGGTTGGCCGGCATCCAATGGATGCGAACGGCCACTGACAGGGAGAAGTGGCGTCATTTGGGGGAGGCCTATGTCCAACAGTGGATCGATACAGGCTGATGATGAGTAAGAAAAACTAGATCGTAGTAAGTTATGTTAGAGTTTTTGGATATCTAGATTTATTGAATACTAGTAGTAGATACATACACATTCGGGTGTTTCCCTGTGATGGATAAGGAAGTGATCCCGGATTACTATCTGTCCCGATGCTGATAAACCACTTTCAAATCCTAGACATTCTGGCACCTCCTCATAGACACTCGGAGGTTAAAGGTACAGATAACGTCACCCTTATTCAATATGGCGTCTCTCTGGTCCCTACGTAACCGCCCTTCCACTTCAGTCACCTTTTGTCAATCTACTATCATTCATCCGTTTAACATGTCCAAAACATCGAAGCATGACCTTTTCAATCTCAGACACAAAATTTTCTTTCTAACCCTACTTACTTTTGAATACTAGTAGTGCCCTTCTAATGAACTTATTATCTGTAAATACGACTTAGGGACTACAATGGCATTTGAAATGTTAGTGAGTGACAGAATGGCAAATTGTTTAATAATATGTTATCACTAAAAATTCATGTTAAAGACATAAAGTCTAATAAAGGGCAACAATATAAAATAATGTTATTTAATTATCTTAGGACTATTATATCGTATGTCTGTGAGTTTCTCTCCATCAAAAGATACATATAAGATATATTGACATACATTCAGTGTACACAAATGAATATATATATATATATCTATTCTTGAATACAACCTTCACATTTCCAAATCATAGAAGCATGTTTGTCCATATCAATACCCCAATAAGCAACAACAAAACTCTTCTATAATCTCATTTCACGCGCTCATTCAAAGCTTATTATCTGACCTAATGACATTGCATCTCTGTTCAATCTGTGATACCACTCAATCATGGCCGAGCATGTGTAAAAAGAGAGAGTCAACGGAAGTTTCCTTTACTGTCAGTGGGAATGACTATCGAATCTGTGAATTTGGTAATTTAAAAGTTACTTAGTCTGTGATTATTGCCATTATTTATGGCTCAATAAAGAAAGAGCTTTTACGCAATTCACTTTGATTAAATTAGAGTGAAATGAAATTATTCTGGTTTTTCGTAGCATTATATAGTTTAGAGATATTCTACTAATGCGTAAAGAAAGTGAAGATATAATAGTAATTACGCCAAACATTCTGTCCAAGATTACAGCGTTAAAACCAACTTTTTTCGTAATAGGTCCTTATACCTATCACCAACGATATTATATCTATCTTTATTTAAAACGAACTTAAATTTCCTACATAACGCTAATTAGTTTTCTAGCAAATTTTAATAAGGAAAATAGCTGATTGTATCCTGTGCAGAGCTTAAGTTCAGTAAAAATACATACTCCATTCGTAAATGTAGGTTTCTTTTTTCTATGTAGTACCACAAGCAATACGCAAAATGAGAGATCATTTAAGTGTCATCCTCAAATACTCCAGATAGATAGAAAAAACGTTTACTGAACAGCGGGTTCAAACCTGTGCCAACAATTTAGTAATTAGTATCTTATGTAGTGGTTAAATTAACTACAATTCAATTCTAACTACGGTGATATAGGTACCCTGTCATATCAGGCCTTTACTGTTTGACATAAAGACGTTTTTAGGTAGTTACGTGAAAAATAAGAAGTTTGACATAAATTGATTTTCTAGTCACTAAAATCAATCAACAAAATTTCATCCATTATTTCCAAAAAGAGGAAAGATCAAAAGTTACCAAAGAACATTTCATCATATTCACCTGAAGCTGAAGAAAAACATTAACGATATTTTAAAATATTAGTGACCGTGATCATTCATAAACCCTAGACCAACCTTAGACGCCTCTTAGTACAACCTTGAACTAATCCGAAAGTTACTTGTTAATGTACTCGTATGTATGTTGTTCGCTTTGGCATGAGCTTTGAGGCATGCATTGTGCCCAATGATAGATGTTTGCCACGTCTATTAGCATGTCGCTAATGCGCAGAGAAAACCTTTCAGACGATTTCTATATTAGTCGCACCACTGACAGGTTTTAACGGATTAGGCACGTCTTTTGTTTTCATTATTCGCACTCTGACTGCAGTGAAATTTAGTGTAGAACGAATTGGTTGTCAATACATATACAGTGGTAATAATACATATAATGCTGTTACGTAGGGGCCGGCCCAATAAGACATAGGGCAGTCAGAAGCCATATTGAAAAACGGTGACGCTAGAAGTGCCTGTAACTGCCGAGTGTGTGTGAGGAGATTTATGAGTGTCAATGAAGTGGAAGTGGTCTGTCAGCATCGGGACAAATAGAAATCCGTGATCTCTGCTTTCCCCTCTTCAGGGAATCAGGCATGATGTGTATGTATGTATGTATAACGCTGTTTAGGTCCCTACGCTTATGAAAGGTAGTAAGTACTAGGTTTGGCAGAAGAATCATGATAGCAGAATTAGAGAGTAGAGATGAGGTCCCTCAGGAAAATTTCTATTGTAAGCTTGTGAGATAGCTTATGGAATAGTGTGATTCGTGAACGTTGTGGTATGAAAGAAGATGTAGTGACGAAAAGATAGGAAGTTATGTTAAGGTGGTTTGTACACATGGAGCGGATGGATGAAAGGATGGTTACGAAAGGAATTTAAAAAGCCAAAGTGGAAGGTAGAGTTGGACGGGGTAGGACGCGTAGAAAATATACAGATTCAGACAATCTTCCCAAGGCTGATGTATGTAGTGTGACAAACAGAAGAGCATGTGTGAGAAGGTTAGTGAATGTGAGTGAAGCAACAGACATTTGTCAGGATCGTTTTAGGTGGTGATCAATAGTATCTGCCTATCCCGTTGGGGACGGCAAGGCGTCAATATATGTATCTATTTAGAGTGATACAAATGTTCAAAAACTTTAACTTTACATTATTAAGACGTTAATACCGTGATAACATCGTAAAATTTACGCTCGTTCAATTAGATATTATGTGTGTAAGTCCTGGGCATTTTCATTTCATTGTTCGGTACTTCAACTTATATATATTATAGTAGTTAAGTAAAATCGGTCCAAATAAGACCTTCTAACCTTGATCATCATCATTTAAAGTAGTGTGTAAATTACCAATGAATGACCGAATTAAGTATTTACTTTCTTCCTATCCTCATAATAACTTCGCACTATCCGCTTTAATCTAAATAGCAGATAAAACATGTATATACTTACGTATCGCTATAACCAGTTCTAGTAGCTCTAAGTCGTGAGCAAATACTAATCAATTTCGTCAATGGAAAAAGTAGTTTGTCAACTTACACTAAAATGAACATTTGAGTTACTTGACAGTGTGATATTATGGTTGATATCTACGATGGAATTTTAATTACACACGCTTACATATACAAGCAACAAAAAACATAAGGTTAACTCTTAAGGGAGTCAGAACTTTGCATTGTCGTATACTGGATAGTTATTTTTTTTACCTTTCTCTGAGTGATACTTCCTAAGCGATTTAATCTATCTAAATGATTTAAATAAAATTTCTTGGCTGAGAACTTTTCTCGGTGATTACTCATATACAATTTAATAGATCAAAGATCCCTATTTCTCCGAATCCTAGCAAACAACTTTCGCTCCATACACTTCCGCATACACATTCGCTAATTATAGGTACTCAAACGTAATAGTGTAATCCATATGTTTGATCCTTTTTCCGTAAGGTTGACCTCAATTTCCCTTCATACATATTCACTCGAAACAACCTTTTGTATACAAAGTGCTTTGTATTGTTCACTTTCAGTGGTATAACGACTGTATTCCCTGTGGGAGGGACAGGTTATCGGGGTTAATATGTTATCAATGCTTTTACTTCCCTGATAATCTTAAAACGGATTACCGAGAAGATATGATTTATGGTTAATAACTTACGGGACTTATCGCGTAAGTTCTTATATAATAAAATTACTTTTATTATTAACCCGACGTTTTATAAAGGTAACTTTATTGTATACGCTATAAGTTCCGTTAGTTATTAATCATGAGTATAAATCGCGAATCTCTTAAAACTATAACATATAATTGGTTTCCAAAGATTCACCTATCCACCTTACAAAGGATCGGATGATGTAAATATATGTATCTATGTAACATGTCAAAAAGAATCTAATATCTTAGTAACAAAATAAAGGAAGCTGATTACATTTTGAAATCCCAAACCAGCAGAATTGAAGTCCATATATGTATGTCCTTAGCGTATGTTTCTTTACGATGTCCGCTTACGAAGTGTGCCACTTTCTTTATTGAGTAAACGAACTTCCTACATAATTAGGTTGCGAAGAAGATGCGTGCATATTTTGAAACAGGTTTTCGGTTTCATAAATTGTAATTTTTATAAGATAAACGTACAATGACTGTAGACATTTTTGGGGTACTGAGAAGTAATTTTCAAACTTACTTTTTAAACTTGTTCTGTTCTTAATCTGATAATCTTTACTATAAATTCAGAGATTCAATACTTACGTAATGCCACTTTCTCTATTGACGTTTAGGCATTGTAGTATCGTAATATCATTCCTAGAGTACCCGCCACATAAGGTGGCAGTTGGAGGCGTCGCCACAGTCGCGTAATTCAGTGTTACCAGTAAACACGCCAAAACTAGCACTCACTGTGCCATACGGCTCGATACATTATATTGAGGTTTCATTTGTAACGATCTTTGGTTGCAGAGCTATAAACTCAAATAAAACAAATTAATATACCAAAGTCAAAAGTCAAAATATTTTTATTCAAAATAGGCCCTATCATAAGCTCTCTTTGAAAGTTATTTTATGATCTAAGTACAAATTAAAAAAACTATATATTGACAAAAGGAATATATATGAGTGAAGTGGAAGGGCGGTTACGTAGGGGCCGGCCTAATAAGACATATATGTAACAGTCAGATAGACGCTATATTGAAAAAAGGTGACGTTAGGAGTACCTATAACCGCCGAGAGTGTATTAGAGAATGTATGAATGTCAATGAAGCGAAAGTGGTCTGTCAGGATCGGGACAAATGGGGATCCATGATCTCTGCCTACCCCTCTACAGGGAATCAGGCGTGATGTGTATGTATGTATGTAAAAAAACTATTTCAAACATGGCACTGAGCATTGTCTTTACATATTTTTACCGAGGTTAGTTCACCAACCATTTCGGCTGCTCAAGATGCCACGTCATGAAGACCACGACCGCTCTGATAAGAGCGTAACGATTGAGAAGAAGAAGTTCAGCGGAGACCCTTGGAGAAGAACTAACAAGAAACTCCAGAAATCAATTTATTATAATCACCCTTAACAAACATAAAAATTACAAAGAGTGGGCAAAAAACACAACGCTGGTAATACTAAATTTACCTTTCATACAAAATAACACGCAATGGCGGAAACGTCAAATTTAGTTCCAAGTTTGGCTACTGCCACCTTATGTGGCGGGTACTCTATCCAACCTCTACCTCCATAGTGTCAGCCAAGTGCCAAACTGTTTGTCATCATAATATCTGTTATTAATCTGTGTACCTACGTAATGTCTAACTTTTCTTTTATGTTTATTAAAGCCTTTTATTCTGAGGTTTTCGCTTATTAATGTAGTCTACAGGCATTGATATCTCAATCTTGGCAATGACTTTATCTACACAATAGTAGGCTGTAGTACATATATTCTAATCACTTTGTAACTTAAAACGTGAGTTAGAAACAATTTAACAAGATCTCACGTACTAGTAACGTATTTGAAAATCTTAAGATCTTAGAAAATGGTCACGGACCATCTCTAAACGGATACGAATATGACTTCATGACCTAGACTAATGTTAGTCATTGTTTAGATATCCTAAGGAGAAATCCTAATAATAAAAATACATTTACGAAATGCGTCGAATACACGGTGAGGGAAAACATAGTAAGGAAACCTACCTGTTCCCCGAAGAGGTAATAGTTAGTGCCTGTAAATGGTGACATCGCTGACCACCTGTCACATTGAGTACTGACTATCTGGTCAACACGTGGGTTCGAGGTGGCCATAGAATTACTACCTTTGCAATTGCGGAGATAGACACCTGAACCTTTGACTACTTCGCCAGAGTTAATGGTCGTGAACTCGATTGCCTTTTTTTGTTATGTTTTTTTTTAACTGAAATGGGTTCACTCTTGACCCTGTTTGCACCTCGAAGGAGGCGACAGACAGAGTCTAAGATGTAGCGAGCTTGCCCAGAAAATGCCTATGCACCCTAGCTTTGTACATCTGTGGATTAAATACCTCCGGAAATACAGAGGCAGGCAGGGAATTCCATTCCTTACCGGGCCGCATTATGAATGACGCTGTAAATGACATGACAATGTAAATTTTGATCCATTTCCTACATGACACATGGCACAATATGTGTATGTTATAGGTATATGACCCTTCTCAATTAATGAAATGTTGAAATTACTGCCGTCCTTTAGAACGACGTAAAAGTGTTTGGTCTTATCCTGCTTATTTCACCAATTTATATAATTTGCAAATTTATCAATTACTACATAATATTTAAGTTTATCTCTTTATTTTACAATGGAAGTGTTTTTGTTCTTAGAATGCAATAATTATAAATAAACGCTCAATTGTTGTAATATTTTTAAGAGAATCGCAACTTTTCCATTACAGATTTAATTCATTTAAATTTTAAATTCATTTACTCAACCACTGTATAAATATATATTAAATATTTGCCCGAAACAAGTGTTCATAATTTACAGCACATTCTTAAAAGAAGCGAACTTTGAACAAATAAGGCTTCACCTCAATAGGCAGCCGCGAAAGGGCAAGAGCATAACTTTCTAAAGTAAGGCAGTATGTGAACAGTTGTCATGGTTAGGAACCGCTGTTTTACTCAGTTTTGAGGACATTTTATTGAACTTTGTGGGTTCGAGGATTGAACTTGCAAATAGATTAAATGATCTTTACTATTGTTACAGTTGTTTTTTACTTGTGTTAAAAGCTATTTTTTTCCAAAAAATTGCTTTTGCACTTGTGTATGTAAGTGAATTGTAGATTAGATATTGGGGAAGAATGGCTAAATATTTTGTAGTAAGGATATCAAAACTACTTTTAATGTGCTGCGGAAAAAGATAAGTGAATCACACGATTCCTTCCACGTAAAAAATACGGAAAAAAATCACAATTTGAAGAAAATATAAATATATATCTATCGTGAGTACATACGTAATATGATTTATGTAATCCTAACTTAATTAACCTTGACTGGATGACAGATGGTAGTAGCAGTTTAAGTGAACATTGACTGACTCATTAAATAAAGATACGTGTAGGCTTATGACAGATAAAATCAGACTTTCTCGTTAATCAAGTTAATTTGAGAGCTCAGGTTTAATGGCTACTCACCAGTGCGTGTGCCTTATGATATAAGATGAGCAATTATAATGACACAATTAGTGTAAGAGATTACTTGGAATCCGACTTGCAATATACATATTCATACATACATACACATCTCGTCCGTTTACCTGTACAGGGGTAGACAGAGATCGTGGATTGTGACTGAGTTGAAATGTATTCAAAAGGTGCCAAACTTTTTGATAATATCTATGTAAAATATCTAGCGGCCTGTTCCTACCGAAGAAGGCTGTTTTCTTACAAGTTGAATTATCATATCTAAGAAATATGTTCCTACATGTCGAAAATAAAGGTAGATTACATACAATTCAAGCACATTATACCGAATACAAAGATTCAATAACCTCCAGGCAATAACATGCGTTATAATCGAGCGATCGAATTAATTGGTGGAACAATTTCTTTGTGTATTAATTTCATAAATTATTGATTAACTCACGTGTATGTCATTAAACGTAATCAGTGAACTTAAGCCTGTTATTTGGACATTGACTTTGGTAGAAACTGTTTTAGATTCACTCTCTCGTGTCGGTTTGGTAGAATAGAAGTTGATACTTTAATTTCAATGCGGGTTTTTAGCTACTGAAGTGGTTTTTTATTTGTTAATAAACATAGAGATTATATATTAGCGATTAGATGGTGATGTCAAATGCTATGCCAATGTATAAAACATTCTCAGAAAGTTAAGAAAGTAATATTATGGTGATACAAACCAAATGTGTAATATTACAAATATCACACGAATTCTTCTATGTTAATAATTTGTGCACGGTTAGGGTTAGACCAGATCAAAGTATGACTACATATTATAACCGTGAAATTCAATTTTATGATATATTTCGTTAAATTGTAATGGCACTGGTATTGTTACTTTTTCTAATTACTTTGTGTTGATATGGCTCTGTCTATGACTTGGGTAGCGAATTCTGCAAATCGCGTACTTGACAAGCGAAACCGTGTTTTCTATATACGCTATTACATAGTACAGTATTCTTATATTTGTGACTACATACATACATACACATCACGCCTCATTCCCTTTAGAGGGATCGGTACAGATCACGGATCTCCATCTGTCCCGATCCTGACATACCACTTTCGCTTCATTGACACTCATACACCTCCCCATACATACACGGCGGTAATAGGTTCTTCTAACGACATCTTCTTCTTCTTTATCTGGGACTATATGTAATATAATTAAAAAAAAAGTTACATCTTTACTAAATCCCGTTGTTCACACTACATTGCCTTTAGACGTTTGAGTCACGGTCACGTTGCTGTGACTTAAGTGGCCTTTAGTTTCGCCTCATCCAGCCTCCGATTAGTGGTTACACTGTGGATTTAGGTGGAATTAGTTGGTTAACGTAGTATGGGAATTTATTTTAGTGTTTCAAAAATTTGTTCAGTGTTTATGACTTGTTTACTTATGATGACTTTTGTAAGAATATTTATTCAAAAAAGCCATTAAATGGATTAAACTGTATTGTAATGAATGTGAATAAATATTTCTACACAGAAAGATATGTTTCACAGTAGTGCAACGGTGTAGCATACATTTTTTAAATTAAGATCTGTATGTGATGTGATCAAAGATTAAGTGACCGCAATTCGTAACACTTTCTGATATTTTAGTTTACTTTATCCACTTCTTATTCACACCTCCTTTCAGTCTACCCCACTGAGCATAACCAATTTAATTTGCATATATAGGTAAAGTTATAAAGTATGAAATGGCGGGTTTCACTATACCATAATACTGTTAAAGCTTATTATCGGAAATAGTACTTAACTTTTACCTCTGAAACGCGATTATAGAAAAAGAAATGGGACCGTGGCAGCTTTTTACTTTTTGCCATTGTTTAGCTTTATGGCGAAAGTAGATTTCCTCTTAGTAAATATTATACTTAAACATACATTCACACCTTGTAGCCCTTTCGGAATAAACAGCACCTTGGTTGCCTACTTAGTCTTTTGGAGTTGTGATGCCAGTGTGGAATACTATAAGGTTAATACAATTACGCAAGTGAAATCTTTTATTTCCAGTTCTTTAAAAGATATTCATTAGAGTTAGTAAGAAAGGGAGATAGTTATCGTCTTATTTGTGTCAGAGACTAGTGTTATAAATAAATTCATATCTATAGTTAGTGCAATACATAATAGCCAGTGACTGTATACGGCGATACGGTTCACTATCTATCTCGTTGGGTGCTGTCTATCTAGTGAAACACGGGCTTTGAGTATCTAATTTCTCACTTGCCTTTAAAATTTCGGAGATGGCCACTCAATCCTCCGTCTAACACGGCACAATAAAAAGGTAATGTATACACAAGTCGTGAAGCGTATTTTACATAAATTGGAGGTCTAAGAATAATGGAAGATTCTTGAATTTATTTCTATCGATACTTGCAAGGGGTTGCAGTTAAATCGATGTAAAAATTACAACTTAATTACAACTTTCAGTTAATAGTAAAGAAAATAGAATAAACGTATGTTTATGTTTATATTTACAATGCATTTGATCAGCTATAAATAATGGCTTTATTTCTATTTAGTGCTATATTTTTTTTAGTACTATTGTGTTGTTGTGTCCACATTACATTTCTTAATTGAGACGTCATAATGTATTCAGTGATTACTTTCTAATGTCAATAGTGAATCAAAAGTTTGATCCTTCGTTTGTAACAAGTATATCTTTAACTTGTAGCATGTCTATTCCATCTAAACACATGTCTGAGATAGATCGTGAGGTCAATCAAATGATAGTTAAATACTCATTCACGTCCGTAATATCTCTAAAGACGGACAGTACCAAAAGTTTCTCTACAGAAATATTAAGTCGGTTTTCCTAGATCAAGATACGATGCATGAATGATTGTTAACTTACGTTAGTAAATTCTTAATCTCTCTGCATAGGTAAAACATACAAACATGTACATCCCTTTCGGGGTCAACAAAACCTCGGAGATTTAGTATCTCCCAGGTTATTTTATAGCATGAATATTGGGGTTGTGATGTCTTAAGGATTGGTTTATTTTGGTAACAAGTTGCTAGCATATAGCCCAATCCGCATTTGCATTTATTCTATTAAGCGAAACTTGTGGTCGGCGAAATGGTAGGAAAATGGGCATAGTGTATATGATTGTATGTATGTAAATAGAGGACAAAATCTCAATGGTGCTAGCCCATCACCCAACTCTTGCCATTAAACTAACTTCCTATGGGTTGTTCGTAAGAAAGGCAGCTATGTAGCATTCTTTTTACGTCCCAACGTAACGCAGCCATGAATGAACGTCATCATAGCAAGAGGTCATTATGTCGTCATCTATGTAAGAGCAGTAAAAAGGAAATCCAGAATTCAGGTCAATGTGGTAATGAAACTTTCTCACAAAGAAACTGGAAGCGATAAAAAGACAATTAACTTCCTCTCGTCACTCTGTGGGAGATAGCATGAGCGGCAAAAGGGAGAGTTAGTAATATTACTCATTTCGTAAACATGGTGGAAACTAATATTGCATTTCTATTCCAATACTACTAGTAGTTTTACAACTACAAAACAAGTAGTTTGAGTACTAAAGTTTTGGATATTTATCTTATTATTTTATATTAATACTTGGCTACATATTAAAATTCTGAGGTTTATTTTGTTAATGTATTCTATATAATAATATATAAGCGTAAAAAACATATGTTTGTACATGCATATACACAGAATTTTGAATAGCCCGTTTCTTTTTATAATCTAACGTATACTTTGATTATTCCATTGACGTTCATGGATATTGTTACTTTTAAAAGGTACATAGTCGCGGAACTTCCGCTAAGTATAGAAAAGTAATATAAATAAAATTTTCTACGGTTTCCAATCAAGGTTAATTATTTTTTAATAACATAAAGCGTGTATAACATTGATTAAAATGCTCATCAATATGCTGTATCAACTTTCACTTCACATTTCATATATAAACATAAACATCACGCCGTAATTACTTTTGGTAGGGGCTTGAAAAACCTTCGTGATGTATACGTTTTTGGCCAATGACAGTTTTTCAATCTCTCTTAAGTTACATGGTGAAAAAAGACAGATGATATTATTCTATGAAAATTCAAAGGCTAGGATATAAACGAAGATCAAAAAATATTAAAATGCACACCAATAATACTGAATTGTACACCAAAATAAAACAGTCCCAACCCAAACCTAACCTTTGGTGTGCGTTTACCTATATTTTGGTGTACATTTCAGTATTTTTGATGTGCATTTAATTATGTTCCAAATTCAAATACTCAAGACAATACGATAGTAATAATCAACAGAATAATAATCGACATGAATAGCCTGTTACAAGCTGGGAAATATACGACTGCTTCAATTAGTCCAAAACCAACACTAAGCTCTTTCTCAGTTTCCTCACGATGTTTTCCCTCAACCTTAGCCATATTAAATATTAACTACATTACTATTTTCCAGAAACTCCGTTGGAAGAGGTAACAGATGCCTTATACGAGAAAAGCGTGAAGTTCCTCGCCACCCACGACATGAAGGTGGAACTTCCTGAGTTCTTCTTCCACGGAGCGACCCTGAGGGTGTCTCCCAGGGCACTCACGAAGACTGGGGCGCTGGTGCACGTGGATCTCACTCCCAAGGTCAACGCTAATGGACAGGGGCGGATCTTTTTGAAGAAGATTAGTGAGTTGACAAAAAGACTAATACATTTATGACCCTTGCGGGATGAAACAGAGGTTCAGGTACAGCCTATCTTGGCAATTGCGGAGGTAGTAATTCTATGGTTACCTCGAACCCACGTTTTGTCCAGATAGTCAGTACTCAATGTGAATGGTTGCAGCCGTGTTTGGTGCTTTGGCACAAATATTTTTATTGCGAAAATGCTAATGCTAACCTACAGTAAGTGCTAATGTGAGTTGGTTTTAGATATTTATAGGCGAAGGTAGGAAGCCTCTTAGTGGACTGAAGGTCACCGTTAGTGGCTGGATAAGGGCCACGAATAGTCGTGTTTTGTGGCGTACCCTTGGGGAGGCCTAAGTCTAGCAAAATACGACTATATGCTGATTGATTGTTTGAATTATACATACAAGCTTTTACTTTACGTCTTACTTTCTTAGCATTCAGTACGAGAATAAATTGACATTAGGAAAATAGATGTAAATGGACTTTGTTATGGTAAAAGTATCATATTAATATCACCACAGCCACAGATAAATATAAGAATCAGTGAGATATAAAAGTATTCAGTATTCAGTCCACTTCAAAAGCCATTAACACAATACACTATACACCCTTAGCTAAAACCTTCCTATTCTTCCAGAGAAGTACATAAAGAAGAAGCTGGTGATGGCGGCGCTGGCCATCGTGCTGGTGGTGAAGCTGATCGCTCTGAAGCTGATCTTCGTGCTGCCAGTCATCCTGGGAGTCACCACCGCCAAGAAGATCTTCCTCAAAGTACTACTCTTCCTCTTCCCAGCCCTCAGCCACATTTTCAAACTGTGCTCATGGTATCACCAGAACTATCACACCACGAAATTCCATCATCATCACCATCTCATCACGCATCATCATAAGGTGAGGTTGCCATTCATCAGAATTGCGAACTTTTCGATATATTTGGTTTTAGGTAGATGTTAGGTGTTTGTTCTACTTTGTTATTCATTTAATGACTTACGTGGTGCGATAGGTTAACCACCTGAACGCTAATCGTGAAGTCCGGGTTCGATTCCCGGTGGAGGCAAAGTTAAGAACTAAGCTTTTTTCTGCTTCCAGTCTGGTCGTTGATTATACAGGGTGGCGCATTCAAAACGGTCAGTATGGGAAAGTCTGAAACTATAAGAGATACGAAGATTTGTTCTTAGGAACCATGTCACAAATTTTGATAAAAAGAAAAACTGCATTCATACTTTCTTTGAAAAAACAACTGTATCCAGTACGGGAATCGAACCCGGTTGCTTTGAAAAAATAAACTGGCCCTTTTCACTTTTTAAATATCAATTGTGTAGGTCTTAAGCTGTAAATGTCTCTATGAAACATGGTGTCGAAAATGAATAAAATGGATTGTTTTGTCATACTTTAGTTTATCATAGTAGGTTTTCTAAGTGACCACCGTTGTTTTCAATACAATATTCAACACGTTTAGGTACCGATCTTACTATTGAATTTTGTATTTTCATGTGGTGAATTTGCGTTAAAATTGATTCGAATGCTACTTTTAGGTCTTCAAGGGTATCATAGCTTGTTTTGTAAAATTCATCCTTAACGTAACCCCACAAGAAATTTTCTAATATGGTTTAACACGTCACTTTAAGTGGACTTTTCGATAGATTGTTAGTGTTTGATTACTGTAGATAACAAAACCTCCTTAAAGGATTAATGCAATGCTAATGCATGTGGATATGGTGTATGTAACAAATAGGGAAGTACAAAACTACAAACAGCCATAGCGACAATTTTACATGTCTGTTGAATATTGTTACGGTGTATGTAAACTACTATGATAAACTAAAGTATGCCAAAACAATGCATTTTATTCGTTTTCGACACCATGTTTAATAGAGACATTTACAGTTTAAGACCTACACAATCGATATTTAAAAAGAAAAAGTGAAAAAGGCCAATTTATTTTTTCAAAGCAACCGGGTTCGATTCCCGTACCGGATACAGTTGCTTTTTCAAAGAAAGTATGAATGCAGTTTTTCTTTTTATCAAAATCGATGACATGGTTCCTAAGAACAAATCTTCGTATCTCTTATAGTTTCAGACTTTCCCATACTGACCGTTTTGAATGCGCCACCCTGTATATGCTATATGTGTATTTATCAATTTATAATAAGTATATACTTATTTCGTAAATAAACGTTGACTAGTACCCTTAACACAAGTGTTAAATGTAATTAGCAAGGGGCTAGTTCAATTGGTGTAATAGTGTCATTCAATATTATACCATAAAAACTCCTAGTTCTTAATTAACATTTTGACCCACTCCGTTCTATGAACAGCTGGTTAAATTCATTTCAAATCCCATACTTTACATAGAGTACTCTTACATATATTTACATATTCTTCAGATTTAAAATGGGCGATATACATAAATGATTCGGAGGACATATTCACTTGTATCTACAATCCATTTCATTTGGTACATTGACATTACCACTGCGTCACATAATAATGTTTTATTTCATGCATTGATTGGTTTCATTAATGTAAAATGTGACCTTGAATATGACACCTTCCATTGTTCACGTATTATATTGAACTTATTTAATAATTACGAGCATTGTTTAAATAACATTTTGTAAAATAAGCAATCTATAATATACACATTTATAATAATATTTAAATTTGAAAAATTCTTCAATATGAATTCTTTAAAATATTCACGTTATTTACCTATTTTTCTATGAAGTAATTAATTCAGCATCTATTAGGACTTGATTTATGTAATGTGTATAATGAATACGAAAACTAGACTATAGTCTAGAGTTAAAAATAGTGTATTACACTTTATAATCAATAACAAATCACCTGCGCAGTAACACAACCAATGAGAAGTTTTTACATACACCGAGCTGTAGATCACATACAATGCCATCTGTGATAGGTTTCGTTCACTATTTAACAATTGATCGATAATGTTGTTGAGACATTACGGCACATTAACGCAATAGTTTGAAATTGCTTTTGTCCTTGATTTATATCAATATGTATTGTGATGTTATAAATATCAAACCCCTTTGCATAATTATCGGGGTAGCATAAATATATCAAATTAATAAATTAAACACAACCAATTAATTATGCATGTATTTTACGCCCGACTCCCTACAAACAGGTACACAGAAATAATGGGTCACCATTTTTCCCAAATGCTATTAAACCAGTTTCGATTCATTGACATACATACACCTCATACATACTCGGCATTTATAAATACTTACATCCTCCAGTTACACATACAACAAAATTAAACCTCCATACACTTGCTAATACTTAATTTCTAATCCTATTATAACTCGGTTATAAATACCTCCAACGTCATCTGTTGGTAACATTTTAAACTAATATTTGTTCTACGGTTTCCAGCCGTCTCATTCTGCTTATGGACCTCCAGCGCACGGCTCAGTGGCTGTGCATACGCCGCACGACCAGAGTCCCACGTTCGAGCATTACCCACAAGACTGGGAGCTATCTGGACCAGGGTTGGGAAGCGAGTAAGTATATAATATAACATATCACACCAGTTTCACTGTGATAGGCAGAGATTATGGATACCCTAAAATCCCGAATATGAGGAAATAATTGAATAGTATAATAATAGTTATAGCAATAAACTGATCACAACCACATACACAATACAATACGTGTTAAACTTACGAACTAGGGGCATAGCTTGCAAAATAGCTTGTGCAGCAAAAAGGTTCCAACTTAGCTGGGTACGATATATATGTAATTCATTTTATACCGTGCGTATTACTCGTAACATAATATGCAATAAATTTAATGCGGGTTTGGTTTTTACAGAGATATTAAAAGTAACATTACATTGCAATTAACTTAGTAACAAATGCTGTATCGCAAATTGCATCTTATTAATATAATCAGATCATGATCATAAAGCTTTGATCAGGTTCTAATGAATATTAATAAAAATTAATGCAGACATCGCTGCTTTAAAACTAAACTGAAGAAACTCAAAAAACACTATTTTGCAAAAAACGTTGTTTTATAATATAGTTGATATATTTTTGACATTAAATTGCATATAATTTAAAAAAATGATAAATTTTTTATCTTTTTATACCTTCAATATGTTTTATGTACTTATTATTTAATCTTTTTGAGATAAAATGTTCATATGAATAAAATCGAGTTTCTTCAGTTTAGTTTTAAAGCAGCGACATTGTCTGTAGAGTTTCTTGGTATTTATTCTCTCCAGAGTATTTTTTACGAAATGCCATTAGTTTAATTAATCTAGATATGTTTTTTAAATTTAGTTCATGCTACTTACAATAAGTGATTTCATTATCCTTCTGTTGAATAAAAAGATTTTTATTTCATATCTTTCAAAGCCTAGTTTGTTTTACATAAATAACGCTCTCGCGCTATCTAGGACGAAACAATGCTAACTAGTTGCCCTTTTTAACCCTAATATTCATGTTATAAAGTGACTTAGGAGATATTACCGTGTCTCCGAAGTTCTGTCCAAACCGAAAGTGATCAAAGGACAAGAAAGTATATGCTAATAACCTACATTGACAATACAAATATTAACCATTGATTATTAAAAAAAAACTTAAGGGTTGATTCACATCTAATAGAAATTGTTTCGAATGTACGCTCGACGTACTACTGTATCTCCGATTGACTGTGAAAGATCGAGTGTTTTTTCTATACATTTGTCTGTTCTAGCATTATGTGATAGACAATACGCAACGGATTCTTCATTACATGTGAATCGACCCTAAGACTACTTAGTAAAGTAAAGCTATAAACTAAATAATCTATTTCTTTTCAGGTACCTATCCGGAGACATCCACAGGAACGCCATAGCCAACTTCAAGCCACACGTCAAGGATGGAGAAGACATCAACGCGTGGGGCCTTGGAACGCCCATGGGTAATATATTTACAAATTATGTGATATTGATATTATAATGAAACTTCTCAAACATTCTACTTGAATGTAAACATAATTTATTAATATTTACATAAATTTACGACGTAGTACCTGTAACCACCGATTGTATATATCTTTATTGTCAATGAAGCGGAAATGGTTTATCAGGATCGGGGCAGACGGGGATCCGTGATCTGCTATATCCCTCTACAGGGAAATCGACGTGATATTATGTATTTATGTAAATTTATGAAAAGGGTAGACAAAGGCTGTGTGTCTAAAACAGAATTGTAAAAAATTACATAAACAAGTTCTTTCGGTGACTACTACGAACAACACAGATAACTAGCATTATATTTAAATTCAAGTTAGCTCAAGGTGAAAGAAGAACTCGTAAGAAAACCTACTCATTGCACGGAATAGGCAAATAGTCAAGGCTTGTAAATGGTGACATGGCTTACCACCTGTCACATTGAATACTGACTATCTGATTAACACATAGAATTATTATCTCAGTATACACTGCAACAGTTAATGTTTGTTCTACATAACTCAAGACTTACTTCTTTTTATAATCCTTGAGCGCTGAGGAGCATATAATATTATATGCATATTATACTAGTGTATATGTTTCCAATTTCAGGTCCATCCCAAAACGTAGGAGAGTACGGCAGTCCAACGGGCAACCAGCCGAATGTGGCCTACCAGCAAAAGAGACCACCATTCCAACAGGGAAGGTGAGGAGACATAATCCCTGAACTTCTTTTACTAATCTAATATAACTAGTTTTATTATCTTCGTCGTTCGTATTTCTGTCGTAAGTGGTGAATAAGGGACTGGAATGACACGAAGTGACGTTTATTTAGATCATAAGTCTATTTTTTCTTTCTCTCATGTCTAGAGAAATAATATAGCACAATGAACTACAAAAACTATACTAAACTGATATATATGATACTAATAATAATATTGTTTCAGACCAAGTGGCGCCGGACCAAATCCTTTTAATAAAAACAAAAAACTACCTCAAATGGACCCTGAAAAAGAAGCCCTGGTAAGAAAATCTTACAGAATTTAAAATTAGGTCTTGAGAATGGGTATTCTCAGCTTAGTAGTGGTTTTATATAAAAAAGATACGAGTAAGTAGAAGCTGATAAGAGAATGAACTGAAATAATAATAAATAATTTATGTGTAATAGGTCAAGAGAAGTAAAAATGGTCAAGAGAACCTAACCTCAAATAAAGTCTTTTTTGGGACAATTATAATAATAATAATAATAAACATTTATTTCGGACAACAAAAGATCCATACATTAGAAAAAATGATAATGATAAATAAAATTGAAATTAATAATAATAATACAATACAAAATGTTAGTATTACTTACTGTCTATGTGTTAGTACTTATATTCTATTCTGTACTCGAACATCTGGCGAGTGGTACTGGGTTTGCACTTCTACCCAATGTGCGAGCACAGGCGAGTCGACCTTGTGGCTTATTATTTCCAGAATGCCGTTGGAGCTCCACCTGATTCTGTCCATTATTGACGCTACTTTTTTACGAATTATCGCATAAAAGTCATTTGTGCGATACTCTGCAAACATGGACGACGCGCTACAAAAACGCGGCAGACCCAACAGCATTCTGAAAATATTATTATATTGGATACGCAGAGCATTGAAAGATTTTTGAGCATATGCTATCCAAAGACTACTGGCGTAAAATGACTGGCAGAAGGCCTTAAAGAGGGCTATTTTCACCTGTTCGCTGCTACGAGCGAATCTACGGACCAGCATGTTACCCCTCATCGCCAAAGCTCTACGCTCCCTTTCCATATCCCTATCATCTTTTAAATCACTAGTCACAATATGTCCTAGATATTTAAACTGATTAACTCTATCAAGTTCATATGTACAAAGTTTAATGGGTGGAACGTATTCAGAAGTCTTGCCCTTACTAGAGAAAACCATGAAATTTGACTTTTCCGTATTATAGCGGAGCCCATGACTTTCAGCATAACTTTCACATACCTGTAATAATCGACGTAATGCGTTGACAGATGGACTCAGCAGCACCATGTCATCTGCGTAACTAATATTATTGACATTAACACCGTCTACAGAACAACCAGCATGCATGCTACTGAGTTCACCTATCAAGTCATCCATGTAGAGATTAAAAAGCTTTGGTGAACTAAGACCGCCTTGTCGCACTCCACATTGCAACTTGTACGGATCTGATAGCTTATTACCCCATCTTACTTGATTTGTCTGGTTTTCATACCAGTACCTAAAGACTTCAAGAAACTCGAAAGGTAGGTTAATGTTTTTAAGCTTCTCCCATAACCTTGGATACGAGACTAGGTCGAAAGCTTTTGACAAATCTAAGAAACACGCATATACTGGGGTGTTTCTATCCGTATAATACTTCACGGTATGCTTGAGACTCAGTATAGCGCTTTCAGTAGATAAATTTGGCCTGAAACCAAACTGCGCATCATGAAGGTGTAGGTATTTATCTAACTGTTTCTCAAGCAAACCGTCAAATATTTTAGCTATGATTGTAGCAAGCGATATCGGTCTGTAATTATTTTTATCTGATATGTCTCCTGTTTTGTTTTTAACCACGGGTACGACCACGGTTTTCATGAAGTCCTCAGGCAGATACGAGTGAGATAAACAAAATGTATATAACATAGAAAGCACTCGAGGGAGGCGAACACCTGCATGTAAGATATGCTCTATACTGAGCCCATCGTGCCCTGGCGATTTCCCACGTTTCATGCCCTTAACAATCCTGCGCACTTCACCTGCAGAAATAAAAGTTACATCAGATGCTCCGCCCTCGAGCACCTTCCCGTCATCCAACCCCTTGCACAACAGCGGCTGAACTGAAAAACGTTCACTGAAAATGTTGGCAATACTCTTTGGCTGACTTACACCATCAACGTTCACAGGCAGGCCAGGTCTTGTATTAAGCTTACTAGTCTCTTTCCAAAACTTACTAAAATTTTTATTCTTATACTCAGTTGCCAGGATATCCATTTTTATTTGCTCCTGATTTTTTAAGCACCATTTCAATTTACCTTTAAAGATAGCCCGACTTCTTTTCATAAGTTCAAATAAGTTACCGCTGGAAGGTCTTCCATGCAGGTCCCAGCTGACAAAATCCAACCTTGCCAGCCTGTGTGCTTCCTGTACGTGTTTGTTCCACCCTACAATACGTCTACCTTTAGAACAAGAACGACTCTCATAACTTTCAATAGCCGATTCCCTTAAAATATTTACAATGTTTTTGTATAATTTATCTATAACTAAACGATGTTCTAATTTATTACATTTTTTGTCACTACATAAATAAAATTCTTTTGGAAAATCTATGTTTCTAAGTCTAGAATTGCATAACTGATGATACAAATCAATTTGAATTGGCTGCCTTGAGCCCCATATTACTTTATTATTTTCCCTACACTCTGTACTAGATTTAGATCGTACAACAGAGAGATCACATACAATGTTTAGTGGAAAGTGGTCGGATGAAAAAACATCTTCAGTCACAAAAACATTTTTTATAGATTGGAATGCAATTTCTGTGACAACACAATGATCCAACCATCTTTGACAATTGTGTGCATCACTTATAAACGTAAAGGTTTGTGAATTTACGCCTAATTTTTCTACATCCGCACACTTCCACTGTTGGTCTGAACAATAATTAAATAATTCCTTACCAAAGCGTTGACCCGGTTGCGCATTAAAATCTCCTAGTATAAAAACGCTTTCCACACTGCAATCCTCCACAATGGCACTTATTTCTCCTAAACACTCGGTAAATTCCATTAAATTATCTTGAGTATCGACCGGCATGTATACACAACATATTATAAACGCACTTACATTTGTATTCACCTTAATAGCACAGATACGAGAACTATTGCACTTTATCACCGATACGTCTGTGAATAGTTGTTTACGCCACAGTACAGCGACCCCGCCGTAGGGCCTACCACGCAGTAAGCCAGCCGCCGTGTCCACCGCCGACACACCCGTACATCCAAAATCTTGGTGAATTTCATTTAGCAGTGTCATATCGTGTGGTAATAACCATGTCTCTTGAAGACAAATAATGTCAGATGTAACACATAATTTTCGTATACATTCCATAGAAGATTTTATGGACTTACAGTTAAACGTAGTTAATGTAGTAGTGCTGGTATTTTTTATTTGAGCCATTTCTATTATGTAGTATTTATATTGGATATCGATTGCGTTTTGACGCTATCAATTTCTTTTCTTTTATAGAATGGTATAAAACGCCTAAATTTAATACCATCCGGCCATAACATACTATCCAAGTAAACGGATAATTTATGCTTTGATACCAACAATTTGAAAGCATTGTATGGTTTATCCAATTTCATATTAATTTTTTCAAGTGAAATGTGATCGCCTGTTTTAGAACTAATATAGCTGGCGATATCTTCCTCGGACGTATTTTTATCTACATTTGAGATAAATAAAGGAATCTTTATTTCTGCTGCTTTAAATTTAATTGAATCGTCAGTCTTTGCTTTTCCCAAAATACCGACAAAACGGTTTTTAGATTTCTTCTTAGACACCAATGTCCATTCACCTTTTTCCTCCTTATTGTGTTGTAACAAAGTTCCTTTTTTAACAACATCGGCTACCGTCGGGCGTACATTCGATAAATTGTCTTGTTCGACTATCGTGGAATTACCCTGAACGTGCGACAGATGTATATTATTATCTTCTGAGGTATGAGCGAGAGGGCGATAGTTCGGTACGTTGCCATGGCTGTCATCGCAACACGACTCTTGAGGTATATGAGTCATTAAGCCAATCGGCCCACTGTCTAAGGAATACCCTCCTCCTCGCTTAGAATTTACATTCTCGCTCGACAATAACCGAAACGGTGTCTGTGACGGTTGCAAATTTTTAACTACCGACTTCAATTCTTCAAATTGATCGGTTGTTGTATATGATGTTTTAATGTTATTTATTTCATTTTTCAATAACACTAAATCTTTCAAAAGCTTCGTACAATCAATATGGTCGAAATGTACTGGCGGCAGCTTTTGAAGATCCCTTGCAACAAAGATAGGTGTGTCCTCAGGATTAGTCACTTTTAGCACCGAAATGATGTCCTCTAAATCCTTCATCTTCTTTCCATCCTTGCGCCTTGATATTTTTCTTCGACTCGTGGAGATCGAAGAAAATAGCAGTGTTTTTGCGGATTCCACTTCTTCCCCAGAAAACGAGGAGTCACAAATTCTAATGATGCTGTCGTTATCCATAACATCAATTTTATTTTGTATAAAAGCCAAAATTTCACATATTACTATATTACAATTTGAACACTTCAATGTATTAACTTCCATTTTTTATATTTTAATAACGACCGAGCAGCGAACCGAACGTGTTCGCGGCCGAGCGCACTATGATGATGAATTATCACAAAACGTATAAATTTAGAAATGAACATTAAATTAAGGAATACCATAAAAATACCTTCCTTACAAAAACTCTACCTGAATAAACCCTACCTTTTGTGAGATGCCAAAAACGAACCATTGTTACATTCCACTCAACTCCTGGACCTATTCATCACGACTCACTCTCCCCAGATCCGTGCAGCGGCGCTGGCAGCCAGGGCCCCTCCTTCACCAGTGAGGGACGAGATCCTGAGGGTGTCTTCCGCGAAGCTGGCCGAGAACAGCCGCATCAAGACCGAGACGCAGCTGGTCAAGCAGCAGCAGCAGATCCTGGCTGCACAGGATCCGGTGAGCTAATAATGATATCTTTATTGAGACATCCACATACAATATTGAACATTTACAATAAAATTCAAGGACAATAATTGGATTACATAATACACAACACATAAAATTACATTTCATTCAATTAAATTACATTTCAAATATGGATTACACAGCTAGTTGTGGTAATCTCAAAAGGTGTCCAGCTCGGCGGTAGTCTTTACGGCACTTAAGGCTCCACAGAGCCGCCGATTTTCAGCTGGCAGCCCACAGAGGGTAGATTACTGGTTATTGTGCAAGGAGAAAGATAGTTCAAAGCTTGTTAGATTTGTGAGAGGTTTGGGTAGTTCTAACTACCGTAATAGACGATCTTGAATGTTCTTACCTTTATATAAGTGCCCTAACAGATGTTTTCATGTTCCAAGGTTCTGTCCCCGAAAGGGATTAAAGAATGTGAATGAGTATGTATATATCTTTAGGGTAGAGTGAGTTTAATGAAACCTAACATAACCTGGAAGTTTACACTAGTTAATAACACGTTACTAAGAGAAAACACTAAGAAACTAACTAAAAAACCCTACCAACTACTTACAAAGGAAAATTATGTAATCAATGTAATATAACATTGCTACTGTAGACTTTAATACGACTTTAAAGGTAGCTGCTTACTCTTACACAAGTCCCCGAATACGTTGAAATGCTACTCATTTAATTAGATTTCCTTTTTATTTTTAAGATCAATTCATGCTAATTTTAATGTGAAAATGTTTTTTTTTAATTTCAACAATCGAGATTTATGATCCTCACATTAAAAAAAAACATTTCATTTCACTCACTCACCTTTTCAATTACCAGGAAACCATAGCTGCCGAGAAGTTCTACGGCCCCTTGTTGGAGAAGGTCGACAGCATTCTGAGTCCTTTGGGAGCCCACGAAACGGCTTGCAAGGAACGGGCGGTTTGCGAGCTGTACAAGGACCCCTTCAAACATACACCATACAGCAATCTAGTCTCGAATGAGTTGAGCAAGTAAGTGTATAATCACTACATAGTATAAAACAAAGTCGCTTTCTCTGCCCCTATGTCCCTTTGTATGCTTAAATCTTTGAAACTATGCAACGGATTTTGATGCAGTATTTTTCAATAGATAGAGTGATTCAAAATGAAGGTTTGTATGTATAATAAGACCATTAAATAGTGGAGTAGGCTATATATTTTATCCCCGTGCAAAGCCGGAGCGGGTCACTAGTAATAATAATAAAAGCATTTATTCACAGCTACAAAAACATACACAAACATACAAAACGTTTACAATTAAAACTTACAAACTAGGGGATAAAACTAGTGCATGTTATCGTCGCAGCAAAAGGGTACCAACTCAGCTGGGTATGTTGCGTTTGTTAGCAAACGCAACGCTGGTCTTATGTTGGAACCATTGGAGGGCAATTGAATTAATTGGAATAATTGACTAATTGAATTGATTGGCTTCACGGGTGTATCCATATATAAAGTGGTAGAGATCATAGATTATTTCGGAGAAGTTTCTATTACTCTGTTTCTACTAAGTTGTAGGAGGGAACCGAAATTGCGAGGCCTATGGTTTGGGGTATACTTATGTTTAGGCTACCAATATAGGCGTCTTATGTAATACAGATGGTATGAGAAAATTAGGGTGTCGCATTCTGACTGATTTGAAATCAATATAAACTATAAACTACCTTCTTTTAGTGGCATTTTTAAGAGGTTTAAGTCGCATACTCGGTAAATCAATAAATACATACGTACACATCACGCCTGATTCCCTGTAGGTAGAGATCACGGATCCCTATCTGTCCCGATCCTGATAAACCACTTTCGCTTCATTGACACTCATACACCTGAGACACGCTCGGCGGTTATAGATACTTCTCACGTCACTCTTTTTCAATATAGCGTCTATCTGATAATATGGGTTATTGGGCTGGTCCATAACCGCTCTTCTACTTCCATATATTCCTTCTGTCAATCTGCTATCATTCATCCGCATAACATGTCCAAACCATCGAAGCATGCACTTTTCAATCTTAGTCACTACATCTTCTTTTCTTTTTCTCTATTAATACATGCATATGCATTCACATCCTTTAATTCCTGTCGGGGTAGACAGCATCTTAAAGATGATAATATCACGAAGGTCACTTTTTAGCGTGAATATTGAGGTTCTGATGTCACATAGAACATTAATTATACATACTCTAACCCATCGCCCAATAAATTCTATATATCTTTAGTCCCTTATTCGTCTCTTACGATATGCCGGAAAGAACGGCAGCTAGTTAGCACAGGTCATAGTGAATAGAAGAGATGTTTTTACTTCGAAATACGGTTAGTAAAACTATGCACCGATTTGTCGGTAAGAATTTCGAAAGTGAATCTGTTGTCTCGTTACACGGTCTGTTGCTATAGTAAATTGTGGTTGTTCTGCCGCTTTGTCACCTCTTGTTATTGTTACGAAGGATTAGTAACCTTTGAAGTTCATTGCTACTATGGCAGTGATATCTGAAGGAGAATAAAGAAAAGTTCGTTTGCCCTATCCTTAAATGAAAATGAGTATATGTATTCCTCACTGTTACTATATTTTTTTTATGAAAATATACAAATATTATTATTTATTAGGGTTCAAATCCCGCTTGAGCAATGGAAATTAAGTTCAATGAATTTCTATGTACATTTACAACACATAATAGCCAGTACTTATAAATGACGACATGGATCACCACCTGTCACATTGAGTACTGCCTATCTGTCCAAGTCCAACACGTAAATTATAAAAGCCATATTATTATTAAAGCCATAGAATTACTACCTTCACAATTGCGGAGATGGACACCTGCACCTCTAACTTAAGGGCAAATTGTCGTGAACGTGTCTGTCTTTTGTCTACGATTCTGTCCATTTAGAACGGACAAATCTAGAGTAAAGTTCGCGTAGTATACTTCGGTTCTCTGTTCCAGGGACTCATCGGAATTGCTGCCCCCTGGCGACAGTAAGGCAGCAGCGAAGTACTACCGCTACGTGCAAGCAGCTAGGGATGGACAGGAGAAGAATGACTGTTCCAACACCTACCCTAACTGCAAGCTCAAGTTTGGATAGATGACGTCATCATGGACCAGACTAGCACGGGTATAGACAGTGACTTAGAGTCACAGTGACAGACAGTGACAGACAGACAGTGACAAGTGGCTTAGAGACTGGTGTATATGGTGTATGTAATGTTTTTTATATACATATATAAATACATATTGCATCTGTTTCCCTATAAAGGGATAGGTAGAGCTGGGATGTCTATTTGTCTCGATCCTGACATCTACACACCTCATAGATAGTCGGTGGTTATACATATGTACTTCAAACGTCACTCTTTTGTCGTATATCTGACTGTCATATATCATTGGGGCAGTCCCTACGTAACCGCCCTTCTGCATCACCTATACTTTATCTTAATAGTCATACATAACTATATATTACATATCAATATTTTAAAGTGGCCATGGAGGTAAAGTTACGCCGAGGTTTAGTTCACCCCAAAAGGGATGGACCGACGTGAATATACCTACTTAGGTTCTTATAATTACATAATGGACTCGTGCTAGTCTGGGATGTAAGTAGTACTACTAACTTTTTTATAAGGGTAGATGGAATCTCTTTTGAACGATGGGCTAACAACCTGACATCCCATAAAGTCATCATAGCCTGAAAATAATTTTCACATCTTCACTTTTTGTATAATATTGTCAATTGTAGTATGTACACTTAAAGTATTCGAATGTGCATTTACTTCCTAAGATGAAAACTTGTGTAATACTATGACGAAGATATAATTCAATATTATATATTGAGTATATTGGCATTTTACTTATTATATTAAATATACCAATTACACATTAAATGCATATCTTCGATTAGATTAGAATTATTCTATTTGTATAACTTATAAAAGTTTTTCACAATTCTTTTATACAATACCCCCGATTCAAACAGTTCAAGTTTTTATCCTTGTCATATTGCTCACTTTTTCTTAATCTATAATAAAGAAATAGTAAGTAATATTAAGCATATGGACTGTTGATAAAAATTGACACTTGCCTGGGGGTTTTTTTTATTTCTTTTTATTTGGTCGATTATACAGCGACATCCAAAACGTATATTTAGTAAAAATGTAAAAGAACTTAGTGAATTAATTATATCCTAGTTTTAAAGAAGGCTCTTTTTGACTTTTTCATTTTAATAGTTTTGTGTAACTGTTTTTTGTATTTAATTACATTATGTCATGTCTATTGTAAACTAATATAGCCGATTTGTAATTGTAAAATACGTTTACATTTAAAATGGTAACTTGAAGAGAGCCTTAGTAAATTTGTTACATAATTATTAAACTTTTAATTAATTTATGTAAATCGTAAGTGAATGAAGTCGTAATAAAGAAATGTATACAATTTTATTATATACAGGTAAACTAACTATTAAACTAGACTTTCCGTGTATTAACAAAACTCTCAACTAAACTGTGCATCAGGACATATTTTGAGTTTTGAACTATCACTTTAATTTATTCTTCATAATATTTTAATACGATTTAAAATTCTTACTACTTACATATACAATTTATAGATTAAATGTAACTTTTAAACATTGCTCAAAAACTTAATTTGGTTATATACCGCCATGTTATGTTATTTTTCTATTTTTTATCATTAAATAGGTATTAAAATATACCATTACTTAAGGCAGTTGTTACGTTAGTGCTAGTGACTTAGGTGTTAATAATTTATTTGGTAGTTTTTAATAAAGTGTTGTGTTTCTATGTTATTTTTTTATTTACCCTTACGACGTAAGTCAAGGATTTGAGTGATGACGATTACTAAGAATATATTTGCAAGTTTCACCAGATAGTTATTAACAACTGATAAGAGATATGTCTATCGCTGGATTACTACACACAAGCACTGGACTCTTAAAAGTCCAGACAATGTTCAAGTCCTAAAAGTCCAAGTCTACAAAAGCGTTTTAGAATAATCGTAGTTCAATATAACTTCAGTAATAATGTGAATTTGGTAGTGGATTAACAAATGTCAAATTTCACCTAAAAATTGCGAAACTATTCACTTTTAAAGTGATATTGAACAATGATTGTGTAAGACGCATTAGTAGACTTAGGTGCTGAAGTATACACATTTAGCATACATATACCTAAGTACTCCTTTTGTTGAAAATTGCCAGGATTCAATAACAATTTACGAACACCCAAAACACTACTTCACGCTGAGTGCTAACAATCTAAAAAAGTAAGAATACACCAATTACACAGGAATATAAAATAGAAAGGCAGTCATCTACCTATCCTAAA